>DWHP01002189.1:0-14802 GCA_018247895.1 Parnassius honrathi | reverse complement strand
ATATTATTGAAATATTTCAAAATAAATACACTCAAGGTTTACCGCTGCTTACCGGTTACTGGTAAGACACTAAACAAGACTACATCCCTAGCGGTGATAACATTATGTAGTACTATAGTTTGCTTAAATGCACAGACTAATATGATGCTACGCATCTTAAACGTGTTCAACAACTTTTTATTTACAAATAAGAAAAAATCATACTAACTACGATTGTATTTACGATTAGTTTGCACAAAATTTACTAATAAATATGTATTGAAATTTAAACTATTTATTTATTAATGATGATCTTGAACATTAATCAAAAGTCTAAAATGTGTATATTCGCTCAGTCTGTCAACATAGCGAATCGGGCTTGTAGTAGTGATAATACGATGTAATTGATTGTATGTGTGTTCCTGGCGACGCTAATTCTCCTACAAAATAAGGTTGTCAGCCATTCTATTCTGTATTATAGTCTTCTATGGTTTGCCACTTGTCTTGGAAAAAGTTCGGGAGAAACGATCTCGCAGTAAGATCCTCCTTCACCACCACAACGCCTCGTCACACACCGCCAAGCAGTCAATTGTTTGCTTTTTTTATTTACTTGGCGACGTCAAACGTGGAATTACTGAGTCAACCGCCTTACTTCCTTTCCGAAAATAAAAGAAAAACTTCGAGAAAAACGTTTTATGGACGCCGAGGAAGCAGTGGCTGCATTTCAAAATGCCGTCGACGAGACCTCTACAGACAAGTGGGCAAAGTGCTGTTCTCGGTGATTCCATCGGATGCAGCGATGTATTGACGTAAATGGACATTATTTTGAAAAGATATAATAAAGCTTAATAACTTGCTGGTTTGTTCAGTTTTGATTTTCTAAGAACTTTCAGTGTCACCCTCGTATGTAGTGTTGCTGTTGGTTTACATACTTTAGTGTTGTCATGTAGTTACTTCACTTACGTTCATCACGTTACACTACAGCAATATAATGTGATGGACGTAATGAAAGTAATTGTGACGGGGACTTATTACGGTATGATCGAACAGTAATTGCTTTATACTGAATTTATAGTGCATTACGCTGTTTTATTGCAGATATTTATTAATTGCGTAAGCAGTAGAGCACATTGAAAATCCGCTCTCACACTATTATTATTTTTAACAATTAACCTTTTAATGTTTTTCCGACATTTACAACTTTTCTCGGTTTTATACATATATGACATCTCTATTATTTGTACTGTATACTGCTTTTGAATGAAACAAAAGAAATCATACTTTGTAAATTTCTTTGAAAATCCATTGATAAATATATTTTTTTCTACGTGCAGGTTATGTCAGGGACTACACAGGCAGTTTCTCAATGTGCATCCACGTGCAAAACGCTCTTATAATGTCGTGTGTACTCGTGTGGGGTATCGAGTACGCACTTGCATTTACCCGTCGCCGTAAGATTGTTCAGATATAGAAAGAGCATCTTCTCCTTGGTAAATGAATAAGAGTTATCAGTTAGTTTCTGTTGCTAATCTACTCTTTAAGGTTATTTCCCCATAAAAATTGTATACCAGTGTATTAAAGGGGAATTTAATATTTATATTAGAACCTTTCGAACGTTATTCTTTAGAATAAATACGGAAAGGTATTTGTAACCATTATTAGGGTTTATGCAAGCGAATTATTGGTGTCATTTTATAACTAAGGGACTATTCTTTTTAGAGTATTATTAAATCAAATTTTAGAAAAACTTTTAATATTAATCGAATTAATAACAACCTTAATACAGTTCTACAAATTTGAAGCCTGGTGGCGTTAATCATATCAATTTAATAATTGATGCTTAAACATTTACTCCTTCATAAAAAATGATAAATACAATAACTAAATTCAAGATACGCGGCAGAGTAAACTCAGTCCCAACAGTACTCTGTAAAATATTTCAAAATTCTGTTTTACAATTTCGTAAGTTCTACATTGGACTACAAGCTGTATTTTTTTTTAAATGAATCACTCATATGTAATTAATAAAAACGACATGATTCTTTTAAAAAAAGAGCAATAGCACTGGAATAAGATCCATTACTTACTTTTATGAAATTAAAATTAATAAATGTTTTGTATAGTATAAAGTACACGTTATTGACGTCTACGCTCTCACGGGAAACGTCACGTAATTTTACATTTTCCACTATCAGCTCCTCTGTCTGATATTTTTTAAATAACTTTTGCATAGCGGTATTGCTAGACATTTTGTAAATTTTACTATATGAGAATAAACACACATAAAATAGTTTTTAAGTCTAGCGTGATGTGTGATACGGTAACAACTTAGTGATGAATGTATAGTTATGATAGTAGAATAATAATATAATAGTTTTGGTGCTTGACTTGAGATAGACTTATTCTTACATCTAACAATGTCATTAGCTAGTAGTAAACGAATAAGTGCGATTTTGAATACAAAATACTTCTATATACTTCCCTGTGTAGTAATTTTCTCCAGTGTTATTATTTCATAACAATAATATTTTAAATTTTGTTACGCTCAATTTTAACCGACTTCAAAAAATGAGGAGGTATTCAATACGATTGTATGTTTTAATATATGTACGACTGTAACTTTTGTCTAAGTGAACCGATTTTGATGATTATTTTTTTTATTTGAAGGCTGAAGCTTCTCATGTGGTCCCGTAAAATTTGACCATGTGACTAGTAGTTTATGGGTTATCCCTTATAATGCTTATTTAACTGACTTCGACTACATTGATGATGTTCTTATTTATTTATATTGAAGTCGGTTGTACAAAATCTTTTATTTTATCACCTGTTTGTTCTGCGCACTAAGTACTTGCACACGACAGTTCCAGTGACTCGATATACAAGTGAATGTTATAATGTAGATAAAATGTTACATTATAAATGTAATGTTTTGTAGTTAGTTGTTGTGTTATAATCGTATTTTATAGTACTCTGTAGTTTTGAAATATTTACTTACGTATTTTTAGACGACTGCATTTTATGTACTAGTAGTGTAGTGACTAAAATAAATTTATAATACAATTATCATTTAATATGTCGTATCGGGCTTAATTAGTAACATTATAATTTAATTTTGTAACATCATGTTGGTATTGTGCGTTTGTGTGTATGTTTTGTTATAGCATTTTTCAAAATAAATACTTGAAAATTATAATGGTGCACACATAGTCTTAAGTTTTGCTTGTATGTTAAACGTTTTTTACGTTGATTAAAGCAAACATTGTTTGACGAAAGGTTTTATGGAAATCAATCAGTTGTGTTAATGAGGGTATTTCTGTTTGTTTTGAAAAGTTTTGTAAAATTGTCTGTGGAGGGAAACTGATACAGGACCTGGACCGATCTGAACTTTTACTACATTTAAATATAACTCTAATGCAGAAGACGATTGGCGCGCATAAAAAACTATGTCTATGTCGCAGTGGTCTGCATGGAATGCAAACTGTACCGCCGTGCGCCGAAAATTTAAATAAGGCATCCCATATCTTCATACGTGCTCTATAAACGTTGATCTGTTTTCCCCGCCAAATAGAAGCGCCTGTACTATACAGAGGATCAGTATAATAATAGAGTGTAAGGCATTCCATCTTAGGCCTCAGAGGTGTTAACGAATCTGAAGCTTTCTTTGTTTGAAGTTGGCTGCAGGTGTCTATTGGCTGCAGAAACCACTTACTATCATGTAGACTGTAAATTCGTTTGTCACATTAGTTTTATAAAAAAAATTAAAATACAGATTACTTACGAATAAAGTACGTGATTTAGATAAGTAGCAAGGAAGTGAAAAATGCTTATTACTTAAGCCTATGTGTAAAACCATTTTAATAAAAACTACATTTTGAATAAAACTACTTTAACGGATTTTATTTAGTTTATAAGTCGCGAAACGTAATTTTAGCACTGATTGAAACGTGGAGAGGATAGCTACGAATGTACAGAACGGGGAATGAAATAGGCGACTGAGGAGCCAATTAGCGCATGCGAACGATACGCACGGCCTATCATACGCAATAATGCGCAATACGGCCGATTATGCGCAATAACGGTCACAGCTAGACTTCCGTGCCGGGAGTTGTAAGTAGTGTTATTCAATGTGTAGTGTTCGCGTAAATATTAGAAATCATTACAAAAATTATATTATCAGTAATAATAAACTCTAGTATCATTGGATATTACTCTCGTTTTTTGTCCTATGTACTTATTATTGACAGACTTATATATCCTGAAATATATTTCGACTTAATATGTGTACTTATCAACTGCCAGATAGATCTAAGAAAGAAATTCCATATTAATCGATATTACACTAAACAGGGTTATTTTTCAAAGAGTAGCCAAATTTTAAACTTAAGTTCCAATATATAAATTATTGCAGTTATTTCAGGTTTTGAAAATACAAGTAAATAAGGCATTTATTTTTATTTGAAATTAGCCCAAATTGATTGTGATTTATGGGCAACAACGTTTTTGCCTATCGATCGACCCTTACGAATGTGTGCGTGCGCAGTAAAATCGGTTAAAATAATGCATTACCACGCATTTTGATTTTAAAAGATTAAAAGGACGGAATGTTTGAGATTTTTTAATTAAATTTTCTTCACCATTTGCCTATTTTACTTGTTCTCAACCTTTTCTGCAAATTTGGCCAGTTACTGCAAAATAACCCTATAGATACGAATAATGTAGCGTTAGAAGTGTTTCTTGGAGAAAAATATTTATGTGAAACACGTAAAGGTTCTTTAAAAGTTATTACACAAAAGATTTTCCCCTACTTAAATACTTTTGTAATTATATAAGTTGTCTCTCGTGAATAAGCACGGTGTGTGGGCATGTGATCTCTTTCACCGCCATAAACAACGATAACTTTCATTTTAAAACAAAGGTTTTTTGTAATAATATATTTGTTATCATTTTGAACCCCACAAGGTGTAGAGGTTCTTTAAGTTTTTACATTACCACTGCTATATTTTGTACTCGATTGAGAAGACTTCTCAGACTTCCAACATTTCCATTTTCGTCTTCCAACACCTTTGTTAAGACTTTACTGTTTAATGTGATGTTTGCATTTTCGATATGTGATTTTTATTGACCAAATAATACTTTTGATAAAAATGTACGCAGTTTTAGTCTATCACGAGGCGTGGTTATATTTATATCTACTACAGTAACGATTTTAAATCTTATTACTTCTGTAGTAAAGTATTTAGATATTACTCGGTGAGATTTAAAAAGTAAAGATACGTGCATGCATATTAAATTTGCCAAAAAAGTGAAGTCCAGACTGTAAATACACGTCAAAACAGTCAACTAGCACGGATATTTTTTTTTATTAATGTACCTATTTTATACTTTTTAAATGTCAAATTTTTAACTATAAACTATTGTAAAATTCTACCAATTGTATATGTTTTGATAAACTTCAATCAATTAATGAAATGTTTGTGCCAACTCCGTATTTTATAATCTATATACGATAAATTTTTTATGGTAGCGTTACGGATTACGAGCTGACCTTCAGTTGCCAAGTAAATGTTAACCATGATAACAGAGCTTACTCCGTTAATATTGCGCGAGCTAAAATTAAAATTTAGAGTACTGAATATTTAATTCAGTAGCCTTACGATTCAGCAATTACTTGTTATTATGTTAAACAGTATACACCAGTAGCCATATAATATAATGTGCGCGTTAAAAGATTATATAGCGAACTAATTGCATTCAGTGTTAGCATTTGTTCGTAAAAAAATAGTCCTTGCAATTGATTAAAATTGCAAATAAATTGGATATTAATAAGTAATTTAAATATGTAATATGTTCAAAGAACTACTCACGCGTTCTCCATGGCAGTCAAACACAATGCCACAGTAAATGAAATATAGGTAGAGCAGTACCTTAAGTAGGCACTTTTTTGAAATAATACCCTCAGATGTCGTTTAAAACCAATCAGTATAGTAAATAAAAAGTTCAAAATGGCTGCCACATTTTCACAGATTCAGATATCGAATTTGAAAGCAATCGGGCCGGTAAGTACAAAGATCAAAATGGCAGTCACTTTTTTAATTCTGATATCGGATACGTGGAAAACGAAACGGATCTTCACATATCGACTGGAAGTAATCAGGCCAGTAGCTCACTTAGAGCTCTCGTAGCGGCGCGTCTGTGTGCGTGCAACAATTCGGACGTTTGTGTGGAAATGAGTTATTGCTTTAGCTATATATGTTTGCTGTGGTAATGCCATGCATATCTATAACGCAGAAAGGTCGAGATCGTTTTAAGAAAATAATGCACACTGCATTCTACTTTATACTTGGTACGAATGAGATCATTCACCGGATTCTGCATGAGATATTAAATTGATCCGATGTTCATACAGACTTTTCTACACCCTTGATTAGGCATGTCATAATTTATTTATTTTTAGACTAGTGCGTATATTTCGTTGTGATTATAAATCATTCTTTTAATAGAATTTGTATTCAATTTACTAATAACCTTATGTTACTATTAAAGGATTTGTTAGTAACAACCTATCCTACGTTTTTATTAACATGACAATGTTCTTATATTTTGAATTTACAATATATTGAATAATTCTAAGTAACCGAAAGCAAAATCTATGAATGTCTTACGATTTTGTTTGTATGAAAAATTATAATTGTATTTTTATCCATGAATCTATTATGATTATTAAAAATAATCTATGAATGAATAAAACAATCAAATAAACTAATATTGGTTACTGAAATTGGTATATTATTTAATATGACTTATTTTTATACTGTAATAGCCACATGATAATATGGTCTTACTATTTACTATTTATTTTATTATTCAGGTAAATACACCCATTTTGTTACTACACTTAACTACTGGGGTAAATTCACGGAATACATAAATTATTACTACCCAAAAATTATTATTAAACATATTGAGTCTGGAACCCACATGCGCTGTGTTCTAGTATTTCATCACAGAGCAATCTTGCCTTCCATATATAGAAGCTAGGATGCCGTTGGTGATGTCTCGAACGCGACGCATCAAGGAGGCTATTCTTTTGCGTAATATTACTGCAAAGCTGTCCACGCGTGCCTCAACAAACATACGCAATGCGCTGCAAAAGCGTGGCAGCTCCAACAACATCCTGAATCCATTGTTGTACGGAATACGTAGCGCATTGACAATTCGGCGAGTACACTTCGTCCACAAGCTGCAGATGTAGAATGTCTAACAGTAAGCTTTGAATAATCTTAACTTAATTCGTACACGTAACAAACCTGCGGGCAAGCATATCACCTCACTGCCAACGCTCTACGTTCCCGTTTAACATCTAAATTGTCAGAGAGATCCTCGGCGACCCAGTGTCCCAGATATCTGAAGTTGGTGACTACTCAGTCTAACTCCTCTAAGTCTAACATGAGGAACTGACTTAAGTTTTCTATTTCCAATCATAAACACGAGTAGTTCGCTCTTATTAGAATTATATTTGAGACCATGAGCCGCCGCGTACCTCGCACAGACGGCCCACTAGCGTTTCGAAGGACTCAGCAAAACTATGTCATTCGTTCCCAATCCAAGATTTTGTTTATTATAGACTCTACTTCGGACACTAGTTTGTTCCGGTACTCGGTGACATGTTTCCTAGCACAATTTCTCCGGGATCCTATAATAGAAAGGAAGCTTGGAAAGACGCGTTTTGTGCCAAAGCCTATCAAAGTCCTTCGCTATGTCTAAAGTAACGACCACGGCGTCCCTCTTGAACTATACTGCTTCCGCTAATCTATGAGTCAGTTAAATAAAAAAAATTCACAGCTGAGCGATCCCGATGGAAATCTCTACTAGGTATTTTATTAGTTGGCAGTTTATAATGGATTCCATTATTTATCAGAACAAGGAGGTGATGGCTAATAGCCTATTGTAGTTGGACGTATCTAACCGGTCGCTTTTTTAGGGATCGGTTGCACTAAATCTGTCTATCATGAGTTCAGGATTGCGCCTAAGCAGTAGGATTACTGAAAAAGACGCGCTAGAATCCGCGTTTACTCCGGAGCACCCGTTTTCAGCACAATAGGAGGGACTCCATCAGACCCACTCGACTTGTTGACATCCAGGGAGAGAAGTGAATTACGGTAACTGTAGCCGAATGACACAATAAAAATCGAAAGTAATTTAAAAATGCTTTATAGTATTATAAAAATTACAATATAATTATTACAACTAGAAGAGAAGTGAGACAGCTAGATCTAGAATGAATTGTATTTATAACGATAAAAATAAGGTAAATATATATTATTGAGCTCCAATTGCATCCGCTGACGTCAAAGCTCACTTTCTGCTGAGTTGTGCCTCGTGCCGCTGCAATGTATCGGGGTCGCTGCTGTGTAGGCTATTTACCTATGAGACTATGTTGTAATTCTTTCACCCTCAGATCAGCAACTATTTTGGAACTTTGAGGGCAAAAGTTGCTGGTAACGCCTTTTCGGCACTAGATTCTTCGGGCTTTTCACTAGGTATGTGGGTGTTACGGACCTGCTTCTTAGTCTTATAGTAGTAACGAACTGAGATTATGATAGCGAATACTGGTACAGTTGATAACACGGCGTAAAAGGAAATAGTAGTGCGATATAGAGTTAGGAGATGCATCTCTCGCAGATGAAGTGTTGGCTGCATCATGAGTTGGTCCTGGGCTGCATGTAGTCCTTTCAGGTTGATTGTGTTAAGGCTGATTCGTGGTACCGCTGTGTGTGTGATTTTCAGGGGATTGCCTTCAATTTGATAGTTACTATAGGCGATGGTACATTCTTGAGTTCGCGGGAAGCAATTAATGGGTATTGTGGCTAAGTAACTACCCTGCAATGTAGTTACGTCTACATGCTCGCATACTGTATATACCTTGGTAGAGAGGAGATGGTGTAGTGCTTGTCGTCAAGACGTTCCATAGCTTCTTTTGATAGTACGGGTGGAGATTTGCTGCAAAGCTGTGCAGATTATTTCCACCAAAACGGAGAGGAGAAGTGTAGTGCGGAGGAGTGTAAGTTTTGTATAGCAGAGATGTAAGTTGTAAGAAATCGAAACCAGTCAAGTTCTGTCTACGAAAGGAAGACATCATGTCGTTACAAGCTGTGTCTGAATTTGCTTGAGGAAGAGGAATTAGAGGTTGAAGAAACACAATTAATTCCTCAATATTTAAATTATCGACTGCAACATAGATTCTGGATAAGAAACAATATAAAATTTCACAGTCAAGGCGAATATGCCATACTGATTCAAGAGTTTGATGATGAGTTCTCAAAAATCTTACAGGAACTTAACAAGGAATTTTTACGCTGCCCGGCGACTGGACACTTCTCCGCTCTGCCATGCCATGCCGGTTGCTCGCTCACCGCAAAAAATTCTATAGAAAAATGAGAGATCTCCTCTCTTCTCCGCTTGATCCGTTTCCACCGAAGCAAAGCGGAGAAGATATGTGAAAATAACGAAATCGGATTGGTTTATTCAAACACATCTCCTCTCGTCTCTCCTCCTCTCTGCTTTGTTGGGAACCGGGCCTTACGGAGTCCCAGCCGCCTCGGATGACCCAAGAGGCTCACTAGGATTAGCTTGTTTGCAGAAACGACTATTATTACTATTATTATTTGGGGTATCTATGTAGATTTCTCATCTGGTTGGGTTCTCTAGATATATCATTGTATATGGAAATGAAATGATAACTTAACTAAAACAAAATAAAATAAATACAAAAATACATAAATAAATAAAAGCCCAACCAAATGGAAGTCCTCGGTAGGGGAGACCAAACGGCCGAGGGCTAGGGTGAAAGGGAAAGAAACCAGCGGACGATACGGGCGGTATCGAGAAGCACCGTCTTCTGCATTTGAGCCCGGAGCGGTCTGTCACGGAGTCCCAGTCGCCTCAGATGATCCGAGAGGCTTACCGGGATGAGCCCATCCGCAGAGACGGCTATAGGAATAGTTTTGGTCGGCAAACCACCCCACATGTCGGTCACCTCGTGAGCAAGATATTTTGTTTTCTTATCTGATTCGGCTTTCACTAGGTTCTCGTCATATGGAATGGTAATGCCGATCAAAAATATCCTTGACTGTGCCTGGTTCATCAGCACAATATCAGACTTATTCGCAAGAATAGTCCAGTCCGTGATGATGGCCCGGTCCCAGTTGAGCCTGGCGCGGTTATTTTCGAGCACGGCTTCCGGCAAATACCTATTATAAGGCAGTTTCCGATCCACGAGACCGTATTTCAGAGCGAGCTCCTGGTGTAGTATCCCGGCTACTACTGTTGTGCCTATGTAAGTTCTCAGAGTTAGAAAACGCCGAACAACCGGAGCTGACATGCCTAAGTGACTCACCGGGATGATGACAAGCTCGGCAGACGTCGACGGTGCCATCCCTTAGGATGTATCTCCCATAGTTGTTGGTCTTAATAACCTGATCCTGCATTGCGCAGACAAACCCTCGGTTTCCCCGAAGGGGTCGCCGAAACGTAGTCAGTTGAGGGAGGCAACTGTGTCTATGAAGGGCTCATGTAGAGCCTTGTAGTACTTCCCGTGGAGCTCCTTCTTGGTCTCCCGGCAGAAATGCTATGTACCGCTGGGTCCTGCCATTGCTCGTTGGCTAAGGATAGAGAGGTAAGCCCTTTATCACAAGAAATGACGTCATTATAGAATGGATCATCAGATTTCGCCAGGAAGTGATTACGGAGGTTGCACACTTCGCGATTCCAACATGATTTCAACCCTTCCCCTTTCAACATGGAGGACCACACACTTATCCGTCCCCAACTACATGCTGATGGAACTACTGAATTCATAAGTGATGTTCAACAATAATATAAGATGGGAGTGACAGGAGGCGAACGACTTAAAGTCTTCCATATAGAAAAGGTGGGTCACTTCCGCAGCTAAAATCCCCTCCCGGAGCCCTCCAGTAAGGTACCGAGAGGGTTCGGAGAGAGGTAGAACCAGATTAGACTCGGACAGTCGCCCTGGAAGATACCCCTTCTTATCCTTATGTGGTTCTCCGCAACCGTCACCCGCTCGCCCAGATGATAAAAGATCGTACTCCACTGCCCCATACACTGCTCGAGGAAGTCTCTAACTGTACAGTCAATCTTGTACAGCTCGAGGACCCTCTTTAGCCATGTATGGGGCACCGAGTCGAACGCCTTTTTGTAGTCTATCCAGGCGGCGGAGAAGTTCTGACGGTTGCGTTTCACCACTTTGCTAATGACTGCGTCAGTGATGAGTGGTTCCTTGATTCCACGACCACCGCCCCAACATCCATTTTGAGCGCGCGACATCACCCGATTTAGCTCCAGGTGACGAGTGATTCTGGCGCTCAAAATGTATGTCAGTGTCTTATATATGTTGGGTAGACAAGTGATGGGGCGGTGTTTGCTCGGATCTGTGGTATCCTGTTCTTTGGGAACCAAGTGAATGATCCCAGTAGTGAAGAGACTCGGGAGCGACTTCTGATCGAGAGCCTCTTGAAACTGTCTGGCGAACACAGCATGACACACTACGAACCCCTTCAGCCAGTAATGATGCAGCCCGTCGAGCCCCGGACTTTTCCAGTTCTGAGCCATACGGACGGCCTCAGCTACGTCTTCCGGCGTTATGGTGACGGGGTCCATAGGCGTAACACTCGCAGTCTGGTACGCCACAACTTCCATCCAAGGGCCCTCGCTCTGGTTTACGGGCTCTGACCACAGGCCACACCAAAATGCGACAGTGTCAGCCTGATCCGGTTCTGGGTGCGCTCCACATATCTCTGGTCGCTCCAATGATTTATAGAGCCTCTTCTGATCACTCTGGAAGAGACGATTCTAGTTGAACCGCCTTGACCTCTCACTAAATCGTCGAATCTGCTTCCCCCAAGCAGCGATATGTTGCTTCAGGTCATCTATGCGTTCCGTTAGTTTCTGCGTGATATCTGGCTGGGGCAAACTAATATTTGTTCCAGCAAACGCCATTCTAACGGTGTGCGCAGCACTCGGTCTATTATTACCCGTCCTGAAGCTAGTCAGTCTGCCGATAAGGGTTTTGCGATACGGTCCTCGATTCTTTTTCTCCAGGCTGGGATGGCGCTACTTTGTCGAGTAGCACGTCGAGCCATGGGAAGTGTGGCGCCAATAATACGGCATACCGCCAGTGCTGCACTGGCGGTATGCAAAAAAGAATTGAGTCCGTCTCGCAAAGGTCCCGGCTGACTTCCAAATAGGTCATCAGCATTAGGTAAACAGCCCCTACGACAGCCCGATTTCGCTTCCTTAGGGCTATGCGGGGAAGTCGCGGTCGATTTTCGAGAGGCATGCTGTACGTTTACGGCATCGACTCTTCCAATATGCTCCTCATTTTCTCTAGTTCGTGGGAGGCTATTCCATCATCGTCTGAATCAACAACAAATGGAATATTGATGGCAGCATCCACATATGCAGTTTGCTGCACAACTAGTGGCGCGGCATTCCCAGTCGTAACATTTCCATTCGATGAGGGAACAGCCTCACGTCGTAGTCGTTCGAGTTCGGCGTCACCAAATATGTTTGAGCGCAGGATGTACCGATCTCGGTCTGCCAGGTTTTGCTCAGTGACGGATAGAGATGGCTCCAGCTCCGCAAAAAAGCGATGCATCCGAGCCGAGCAGTGCGTTTGCGTTCATTATTTGTGACCAACGCATGCGACGTGCTCCACCAGCGGTGGGTGCCGATTGCTGAGTCCGAGAAGACCCAGCCGACACCAAGACTTCTGGTGGGGATGATGGATGCGAGTGGCTGCTAGTTGGTCTTGCAGCATCCCGCGCTCGGCTGGCGGCCCGCATGCTGTCACGTCCAGCGCCAGCTCCAGACGCGCCCTGGCGACCTCCAGGCAGCGGCCCTTTACGCACTATCTTTTTGTCCATCATCCATGATTTGGGCGTCCATTAACGGGAGACACCCAGGCCCGGTACCGTATCGTGTCGTGCGCGAGGCATGGCGCTCACACCTCTCGCAAGGCGCTGACCGACTGCGGTGAGGTAGCAGTTTTGTCACTTAACTATCATAGCGGGCGATGGGGTCGTCAATTCCTTACGCCATTTTAAAATGTATTGTTATTATTATTATTATCATCAGGTGGACGACTGTGTGCTGTTAGTCAACCAAGTTTTATAAAAAAAATTACAGTCGCATGTCGACACAAACATGTGAGGCCTTGTCAGTGGCAGACACCGGTCGTGGATTGTCAGGGCTGAGCATCCGCACCGCACATTTTAGTCTGCTACGGATCGCCGTATGCGAATGCATTAAATTAGTTTGATAAAAAATATCCGCCACACACAAGCGTGTTTAGGCTACTGCAGTTCGAATTTACAAATGTTATCATTGTATTAGTCATTAGTATTTTTTTATTTTCCTAGAAATATTGTGATATTTGATATTATATTATTAGTCCTAACATTTCCTTTGTAAGTTTTGCATTACTTTGCTTGTACTAAATTGTGCTTGCGATGTTATAAGAATTGAGTCAGAAATTTGCCAAAAAGTAGCTTATTGGCCGAACATCTGGTAGTGTGAGCTAAAAGATTGCGCGTTAATATGTCTGCCTGTAGCGAAATTTCACTTCGTGTATCCTTTATGTCTTCATCCGATTCCAACCTGCAGGTGAGCTACGCGAACAGAATTATCACAAAAGATCGAAAACTTAAACGAATCTCTATGCCTCACCAACCCGTCTGGCTTATAGTAAGATAGACGAATAGGCACACCGGAGGTGGAATATGAATAGGCCATGATGATATTCAACAAAAAATATGCACCTACTAAACAAACCCGGCTTATTTTCTAGAAATCTTGTACGTCTCCAATGTGAAAACTTGTACATAAAATAGGAAAAGATAAAATAGGATGGATTATATGACATATATACAGTATCTTTCATATTCGTACATTTTATTTAACGTTCATTTTTATCGATATCGATAATTTATTACGGTACAACAATATTAATGCACACATTGACAATCTACATACACAAAGACAATCAGTTTTTAGTCTCGTTTGTGGGTGCTCTGAGTCATGGAGGTTAGAGAACAGGAGAACGATCGCTGTGGAAAATAGTGTCCCAGAAATATGGACAAAACGTAGACAGAGAAACCTATAGACTAATGATTAGCGTGGCCTCGATTGAGAAGAACGATAACGTAGTTTTAGGTTAGACACATTACATGACTTTTAAACATATTTAGATAAAATGTTTAATGGTTCTAAGAACTGAACTGAACAAGATTCATCAATATTAAGCTCACAAAACACTTTCTTTCTCACTTAAACCAACTTTTAAACTCCTTAGATAGCTACGAACTGTCAAAGTTGTTTAGCAAAGTGTAGTTTGCTAAACAAAAAAACTGCTTGGTCTCATTTCTATGCAAGACGTATGCATAAATCTATTTTTAAGAAGGCGTCAATTTGTCTATAAGTTTCTCTGTCTACTGGGCAAAATAAGTGAGGCGCTGCGATCGCTTAGTTGTCTTAATAAAAGCGGGCTGTTATGCGCTAATCTGAAATAATTGTATCATGCAAAGAAAAAAAAAGGAAATTACACAATTATTATTATTTATTAAGAAATAAACTATAAATTTAAGCGACAGTAGCCTAATGGCAGGGCGTGGATCACGACCTCAAAATGTCGTGGGTTCGAATCCGCCATTTGACTACTGTCGTGAACGACTCCTAACACAAGCGTTTCCAGCTTACCAGGAGTAGTTAAAAAGAATATTAGTAATATTAATAAGATTACTAATA
>DWHP01002188.1:0-14803 GCA_018247895.1 Parnassius honrathi | reverse complement strand
AAGGTAGCGTGAATGTCCTACATGAGGAGCATCTGCTCTTACTTATCACGTTTGAGCTGCTCTTCCAAACGACGGGCCTGTTCCTCCTGTCGGCGTGCCTGTTCCTCCTGCTGCTCTTTCAATCAACGGGCCTTCTGTCAGTGCACCTGCACCTGCAGCATCACCATCACAGCAACTAAGTCAGGTACAACAGATGTAGGAGCTGCTGACGGGCCGGCCTCCGTGGCCGGCGGCTGTCCCTCCGACATCTGCGGCGTTGCACAATGAATCGTCTCTTGTCCGTCTCCAGCTGGCGTTGACTCCGTGTATGGACACCCTTCGTTTCTTCCTTAGGTAAACTTGACATGATTTTATCCCACTTCTGACACCTGTTGTTGTTACGAGCTTGGTGTTCGTGACAATAAAAACTGCCAATTGAATCACCAAAATTGACACTTTAATTACCGACAGCAATTAAAACTTAAAACACACTACTAATTAATCACACTTAACACTTTAGTTCACTTTATTTCGCTCCGAAGTCTTGTGTCGCCAATTCAATACTGCCACGGTCGCCTTTCTACCGAAAACATCTAGAATGTTCGAGTAGAATGTCGAAAGTTCTAGCTAATTGTCCTCCAGAAAGCCCTCACCATTCGACAATAGATGGCGCTAGTGGGAAAGTTCTAGAAATATCTTGACGCTCCTATTTCTGCTACTTGAAACTAAATGGCGCTAATAATCACCCGCCATATACCAGGCCTTAATTATGGCGTGCAACAATATTATAGGTAAACGGTTAGTTGTATGGTAGAAAGAAAGAGCAAGGCAGGAGAGATATACTATAAATTTGTCACATATTAATAATTAAATGATATAGCAAACGTTTTGAAGAACTTATTCTATATTCCACATAAAAATAATTGAAACGCAGTGAGTTGTGACTTAGTTCGTATTGCATTTTCTAAAAAAGAACAAAATGACCCCGTCAAATAACAAACCACTAGGCATTTAACATGTTACTCGGTGTTTATATCTCTAACGTGATCTCGTTGACTGAATGTGACGCCTTGTTAAATACGTGTAATTCGCGTGGATTATAAGCTTTAAGGTTTCCTTCTGGAGTTAAATATATCATAGACTTTGATCGATACCAAAACACACTACTCTCAATTACCACTGAAAGGCCTCAATTCCATGCTATAAATCGCTTGGCTTTTAGGGCAAACAATTATTTTGCTTCGTCGGTCTTTTTATAGTCTTCATAAATTTATAAGTTCAAATATTTTTTCAGTCCTAAGCTACTATAGGCTTCCCGAAGGAACGCCAAAAGCACGTTGTTAAGCCACCTAAGTCCATTTTCCTGCTCACCGACTTTCTGTATCCCAGGTGGTAACTAATTCTAGTGGGGCAAGAGGGCGGGGTTCGCCCTACATTTTGCGTACGAGGCTGCTATTCGAGACCCTTTCTTCCCCATCGGTTGTCTGTTCTTTGAACTATATGGCCTGCCCATTGCCACTTTAGCTTACCTACCTCGCGCTATGTAGGTTAGTCTGGTTCTACTGGAGATGTCCTAATTAACAGTTTTTATGACATAACGGTTTTATGTATTCGTTGAATTATTATATTTTTAAGAAAATGATAGATAAATTAATAATACCTTACCTAATATAAAAAATGGTCAAGCGGATTTCATTTATATTTTGTAGGATATCTGTTACATGCCAGATAAATAAACACTCCATTTTTTCCGCCAACGAAGTGACGCGACAGTCTACAGGCTATATACTTTTGGAAACTTAAAAGGGAAATACTAAACATTACTTTTAATATCATTACTAAATTGCTAATCTCCCAATTCGTTTCCCTTCATCTCCCATTACAATACCAATGGGATTATATGAGTTAGTGGATATTCTTACACCGCCACTACACAGTACATAAAGTTATTAATAGGATAAAATACAACATAATCAGATTAAAAATAACAGTTGTGTGATAACAATAGTTTAAATGTTTCAATTTTATATCTAGTCAGGTTTTAATTTATTTTATGAATAATTTATTTTGATCTCCCTTTAAAATTAGCCCAAATGAAAACAATTTTCAAAATGAACCATTAACTTTTATTATAATTCGGATAAACGTATAAGAGTATATCGAAGAAATGGAGGGATATTTCTTCCGGACATTAACGATGAAAATCTTTCATTAATATTTTGGGTCAATCAATCTGAGACTGTATCGCAAAACTAGGCGCAAGAGAGAATGGTGAGCTGAATGTAAGGAAATTCGGGATAGGGCAATGGAACCCAAGAGACCAACAGCTCGCCGACGTCTAAAAGAAAGTGGCAATCTTTGTGATGAACTCTTTCTTTAAGAAGCGGCCCCCCAGAAAGTGAACCTGGGCGAAAATGAGATTGATTTCATTATGATGACTGAAAGTGATGACGTGATGTCTCAGTGATGGCGAGGTTGAAAACTGGCAGCAATCACCGAATGGTGAGAGGCACACTGAACCTAAACGTTAAGTTGGAGAGGTCACGTCTAATGAAGTTAATGCTCAATCCCCCTCTTGCTCTAATCAAATGTCCCGAACATTCGGAAACTTTCGTAGTCTCAGCTAAGTTCTGCAAGACCCACTACAGAAGAATACAAAAACTCTCCGATCACACTTAAAATCTCATAGTTGTATTGAAGAAGCGATCGAGCGAAACTAAGCCTCCAAAGTTTTTTCCAGAGATCTGTCTGCCATAAAGAGCCAACTGTCAAAGCTGAAGACCGACTGAGGCAGTATCGTTTCCGGGAAGCTTAAATTTTAAGTGAGATTGAGAGATTATATTGAGAGCTGTACACGTTGTCGTTGAAACCACACGCAAATGTGATTAACGATCAAAGAGTAAGTCTTATGATACTCCATTCCGCTGTTATGCCAGACTTCAGTCTGAGCGAGTTTAGAATGGTTCTCCAGCACCTTAAGTAAGGCAAGGCCCCAGTCGAGGATAGAATTAAAGCGGAGCTTAAGGGGGGGAAAACCAGTACTTGAATTCTATCACATTCTCTTTAATTCCATCCTCCATTATAGCACTACTCCGTAGGAGTGAAGCAGTTGTGCGGTGATATCGGTCTTTAAGAAAAGTAAAAACGCGCTCTTGAAGAACTAAAGACCGATTTCACTATTCAGCCGCGTCTACGTGCTGGTTTCGAGAGACATTACGAATGGTTTCGCACGCAGACTCAACGACTTTCGGCCTCCCGAATAAACCGGTTACCATAGATCACATACATACCCTTTGACGAATTGTGCAGAAGACCGAAGAGTACAATCTGTCACTTGGCCTTGTATATGGGGATTATGAGAAAGCCCTTTATTTAGCGGTGTCTAGTTGATTGTTCGTACAGTAGGGTTAGGATGGCTATACGAGTATAGACCTAGAGTACAAAACCTATCTAACTGCAGAGATGTGTGAGGAATGGTGATGTTATATCCCCGAAATTCCTCATCGCTGCATTGTAAGACGTTTTCAAGCTACAAGACTGGAAATGACTCTGTATTAACATCAATGGTGTGTATATCACTCACTTGCTATTTGCCGACGATATAGTCGTTATGGCAGAATCGCAGTAGGACCTAAGCACTAGGATCAATGACCTCAATAGTATCTCCCAACGGATGGGTCTTAAGTTTAACGTCCATGTCACACATATGCCGCTAGTTGTTGGGAGAACTAATCTCGAAGTTGTCGACGAGTATGTTTAACGGGGACAAATAGTCCGACTTGGTAAGTTCAACTTCGACCAAGAGGTCAATCGACGGATTCTACTCGACTGGGCAGCGGTCGGGGAATTACGACAGTTTTCTCGTTAAGTATACCTCAAAACTTGAAAACGAAGTTGTAAAACGAGTGTATGTTGCCAGTGATAGCTTATAGATCTGAAACGTGGTCCTTTACTGCTGGCTGTATTTGGAAGCTCAAGGTCACTTAACGAGCTATGTAGGGGGCTATCCTTGGGGTTTCTCTACGTGATAAACTTATAAATGAGAATATACGCAGTAGAACCAGATTAACCGACATAGCCTAACGAATTAGTAACCTGAAGTGGCAATGGGCCTAACATATCGCTCGCAGAACCGACGGCCGATGGGGAAAAGGGTTATCAAATGTTAGCGTTAGCCGTACCGGTAGGCAGAATGTGTAGGGTAACCCCCCACTGGACAGAGTGACGACCTGGTAAGATATGCAGGTAGTCGATGATGCAGGTGACTCAGGACAGTGCTTCGTGAAAAACTTGAGGGAGGCCTATGTTCAGCGGTGGACTTGTGAAGCGCTATAATGATGATGATGAGAATTAACCTTAATTTAATTTTACTACTGTTCAAAAAACTAATTAAGTAAAGTGATTTTCTTCGTAAACCTTTTACATTTTTACAAAATTATTTGATGGGCAAATTTATTTTACTACGATCAAAGTAGTAAAATAAAAGAAAAATCTTTAGCCGAAATTAAGTTGAAGCAGGTTTCAAGTACTTATTGCACGGCGACGAAAAGCCTTAAAACTTTTTCTGAAAGTGATTTTGCGTGGGCGTGGCTGCCTAAAAAAAACCTTGTAGGACAAACGTTACGATTTTTTTTAACAGCCTCGCCAGTCGAACAACTTTAATTTTATTATAATACTTAATTTTTTTTAGGAGCAAGTTTTTTTTTGTTATATATTAAAATGACAAACAAACTTATAGCCTTTCTGATGGTTAATGGTTACTGTAGCTTATGAACATGCGCAATCAACTTCAAACGAAGAAGGCTACCTCCGAGGACTAGGATAGAATGCCTCAAAGCCTGCCTTTATACTTTCTCTATTCCCTTCAGACTGAGGCACAGCAGTCAAGCACAGCTATATGGTGGAAAAACAAAGTAAGAGAGTGGTAAATAGTGGTCAAATTATTATTTATGTTGTTGTAATATGTATTACCCCGTAGTAATGGTAATTTGAAATGCGCCTAGGTTATGAATTCATAAGTCCGTCTGTTTCAAGATTTCTTAACAGACACACGTCTATACTTCGCTTCTAAACGTCTTAATAAAAATATAAGTACCATTGTCAACGTCCACTACCAAGTGTTCCCCAAACTTATAGAATATTTTCTTCCTACTTACTTCATTATGGTGGTGTGTGGTAAATGTGGTGAGGAAGTGTCTAGCGCCATTCAGTGCTCTGCCTATCGTAAGTTCTTCTATTACCCATGTTCTGGGATAACTGAAATTGGCTATCGCAAGCTAGGAGATAGACAGTCATCATGGCGCTGTGTTTCCTGTAAGACGACTCAACGATCAACCCGGGCTGGATCACCACTTCCTGAAACTACACGTCAACCTACTCTTGATAATGTTATGATCGAACTGCAGAAGCTTTCGTGCCAATTACTGCCCCTTCAAGAAGTCATCAATGATATTCGAACAATCAAAAACGATATTTCAGATCTACGTAAATCTAATAACAATATGAAGAATAGCTTGACAGCTTTGAAAAAATACTTCAAGTAGTTGAAAATGCTGAGCAAAAAATATCGTCTCTAAAGGAACTGATAAATAATCTGGAAGCAGAAGTTAATGAAAAAGATCAGTGGCTTCGATTAAATTACGTCGAAATGAAGGGAGTACCATTTAAACCTGGGGAGCATCTTTTTGAAATTGTAACTAAATTAGGATCTATAATAACCTATCCTGTGTTGAAGAGTAACATTTATTATGTAACACGTGTTCAGGCGCGAGATGCTGGGCCAAACCTATTATTCTTTCTTTTATCAACAAATATATGAAAGAAGACTTCATCGCAGCTTCTCGCCTGAGTAAATTTATTTCTACGGAAGATATTGGTCTAAAAGGAAACACCCGTATTTTTATAAATGATTACCTTAGTTATTCCAAAAAGATGCTGTTGAACAAAACTAAAACAGCTGCAAAAGAAAAAAACTACAAATAAGTATGGATCAAGCACGGGAAGATATTTGTGAGGAAAATCGATACATCGCAAGTCTACAATATAAAATCGGAATCGGACCTATTCAAGCTACGTTAACTTACAAATACTCCTTTGTTTATTTATTAGTCTTAATTTTTTGGTGTCATTTAAACACTTATTTATTTTCAACAACAATCAAACGTAGTTTGAGAACTGGTGTTTCTTTCCGCCTTATCACAGTCTTTTGTCTGCATTTACGCCTAATACCCACCTGTTTAAATTGTTGTGTGCATGCAACTTGTGTTCCTATTATCTTTATACCAGGGATCACTTCTCACACTGCAACTATAAGTAAACACGATCAGTTCTATATTCATTTATTTTCTAAGAACCACTTACGCTATTATCATTTATTGCTTTTGGTTATATTTTCTTACATATCGGGTCGCCTCTTCCTTTACAGCGCAGTAAACAATACTTATAACAATGTCACTTGTTTACTACCGTCTTATTATATAGTAGTATATTATCAAAACTTGAAGATTTTATTCAAGAAATTGAAAAAATTATACAATAAATAATATAATAACAAATATTATTAACAATTTGTAAAAAATTCATAAGATAGTGATAAAGGATCATCATCATGATCACTATCTTAAATCAAAATAACAATAAATCGTACTCGGGCGAAGCTTGGATATTCAATTCAGTACTAAAAGTGGTCAAAACGAATGTAGGTTAGTTAAAAATTCTGCCTGGTATTTTATTTAGATGGAGCTTTTGGGCATCCACCGTTGTGAATAATTGATCAAAATTTGAACCGTTTGCATCCAATTGCTAAAGCAGCTTTTAAATCGCTCGCTGGTTTTGTAATTAAATGCAATCCTTTTACAGCTTCTTCATAATTGGACCACGAAACTCTTAATTACAATATTTTCAGAAATCCTTATAAGATTTAAAACGGATTAGCAAAATGCACAAAAGAGAAATGAACAGTTTTAAATTAAAAAAAAAAATATTATCGTCTGGAAATCTGATAAGACGAAGTCTATATTGATTCTGCACCGCTTTCTAAAATTGGAACTACAGCTGGGTCTGGTGAGTATGACGAATGACGTACGGTGTTGTGTGTGCGCTCGCGTTATCATGAAGCAGTAATACGAATAATGAAGTAGATAGGTTGACGGTGTGTCGGGTTTGAATCTTTGAGGTTTCGTTATCATTGTTCAAAGTTCTTCACAATAGCGATCTGCAGTTGTATATCGAATCTTAAATATCTATCTATCTATACATTACTTTTTTGAGTGAGCTTTAGAGAATTTTTCCGGTAATTAACCTAGATTCAGGCATTGCGTTACACGTCACAATTTATCTAAGGTCCCTTCATTTCTACTCCTGCTCATTATTCCACGGTAAGCTACGCTCTACTGCGCTTCTACTACTACTGCCCTTCTATGCACAGCAGTTATTTCACGAAGCGCCTATTTCGCGTGTCGTTTTTACTTTAGCGATATTAATATTACGGGCAAACTAATGTCAAATCATGACGCTAAATTCTTGGTTGTTTGATGAGGATTGGCTTCCAACGTTAACTTTAATTCATCGTTTCTTACCTCAGTGTCTGGCCTTCTTTTTGGTTCATTCTTAATGTCAACGCGATTCCACTTCGAAAGACGTTAAGTCAAAAATTATAGTGCGTTTGTTAGTCGTATCCTTTTCAAAAGCATCTGAGACAGCTCGCAATATGCATTATTACGAGCTATCTCAGGTGCTTTAGATCAAAGTACTGCATGTAAAAAAGATGCCATCAAAAACATAGGCTGTAATAAAAACCGAGTCTCATTTCAACTCAGTTCTTCTACCGTAAAAAGATGTGAGATCCATGTCGTTTAATACAATTTCGTCATGTCGTTAATACAAATTCGGTTAATTTTTTCAGTCCCTACTTAAAAATCCTTCTGTCTTTAGTTATTACGTAGTTAGCTAACCCAAAAACATCTTATAGTGACCATGGCCATATTAATATTAAAAATCAATGAAAGTTAATGAATAAAATTGCGTGTCTGACTTATTTTGTTGGATTACTTGTGTTACATTTTTTTGGTTTAGAATGTTATGATTTTTGTGAAAACTAATTTGAACCATGAGGATTAAATTTTAGTTGTTCAAAGTGACGTGATGTACTATAAATTACAAAACTATAAAAAAACAGTTTACGGATCTTTGCAATGTTATGTACATTACGATCAAACTGTCGCCGATAAAGTAGTAAGATCTCAGGAATAAAATAAAACTTAAGAAACAAAATTCATTTTGTAAATAACTTAAACATGGAAGGGGCACTCCCTTTCAAGATTTTATAGGAATAAATAATACAAACCATGCTGTTAAAATATTATAAATGAATTGAGGGTATCATTAAGTGATAACGGTACACAGTTCATTTTTGCCTTTCATTACCATAAATCATTCTGAATAAAGAAGAATGAGCAGTCGTTTCTCTTTCATGTTTTATAGGCATTACGCCTGCCCTATTAAAGTTTTTCAACCTCAATGTCTTATTTCACTGGCGTTTAATATTGAAAGAAAAATTTATACAAAAAATAACAAATAATGAATCGTTGTTGCTGAATCTAAATCTACAAAACAAATAAACCACTGAAAATATGTAACCTCATCCAGCTTTTCATCAAGTCAACGCGAATAAAGTCACTAAACTAGTAGTTTTTTTTAAAAGACAATGTCCAAAATCGCCCTGTGCAAGAAAACCATCGGACGCATACGATAATTAGTTATCTCTTTTATTATATTAGTTGCAAATACTTTTATAACATGGACTAGCCGCATGCCAAAATGAACATTAAAAAGTATTCTATTCGACTATTAACATTAAACGCCACCATCTTCGCCAAACGTCACATGGTGTGTAAAAATGACTAGGGATGCTCAATCGATTGTAATCGAATTGAATTTTCAATGAACTGTTGTATATATTTTAATCTGACTCACATTTTTATTTCGAATAAAGTGCATATGGAAAGTAGAATAAAAATAGTCAATCACCATTCCTTTTTCTTATTCCCTAAAAGAATAATTAAAAAACACCCACTTAATGAATGAGATCACATTCGATTTTAAATATGAATGATGGTTTAGAAAAGTGCGTGGTTTACTTCTAATTAAACGAACACTTACGTGTTTATGATAATTAATATTAAAAAAACACTTATCGTTACTGGATAAATTATAAATATTTTATTAAAAAAAGCAATATTGCAGACTAGATGTAGATGTTATAATTAAAAATGTTAGAAATATGGAAGAAGTAGAGAATTATAGCTTAATTAATAGAATCAGGCGTTACTTTGAGACTACTGAGCGATGTCAGCCACCGCAGAGTGTACATCGCCTGAGGATGCCTCGTGTAGAGGCGAAACACGTGTCGTATTATTGTCGACGGTGTCTTTCTTATTGTAGATATTTGTTACATTTAAAAGCAAATTAATCCAATCAATGTCAAAACCAATGTCTTGACCCTTTTAAAAAAAGCTAATGCTAAAATAAAGCATCCAAACGCAGACTATTCATTATGCAGCATGGAAACATTTGTTCAGTGCGGGAACGAATCCACGGTCCTGCAGTGCCTCAGCCAAACGCTTAACTACTGCGCTACAGAGTAATCGTTTATTTTTTCTTAATTAATTACTAGTATAATTATGCGTTGTTTATTTTATGTTTATTTTATACATATTTTTGGACCTAATAATTTGTAGAGATGTAATTACAAATTGTTGTGTGTGTAAACTATATTGATTTCTCATCCTCTTCGGCATTTTTACTCAATCCCCGTGTCAAAACTTTCATTTCTTATATAATCATTATCCAGATCTACCTTTTATAACATAAACATTACGATAAACAATATATCGATCAAAATTAAATCAATAAAATAATTTGAGGATAGACATTCAGCATTAGTATAATTCGCCTATGTTGTCAGCACTGTTATTCAAAAAATAAATGTCATGTCTTGATGTTGGTAGAGTAGTTTGGCGCTTTTTCATACCTACTTTTATTTACTTTTACTAAGTTCCGACTCTTAAACGTAGTAATTATAAATTCACTTTGTTACACATATGCAATGGAAAAATTTATTTTGCGTAAATTCCGGCTCTGCTGGTGGTTTTGTTTGGAAGATGGCACTAAAAATTCTTAAATGTTTCAGGGCATTGTTTTCCAGTTTCCTAAAAATCATACTATATCATAAAAACCATAATATTAGTAGTTCTATTAAAACCTCAAAATCTGATACTTTTTTTGAAATATATCTTTTCTGAAAAATAAGATCATATAGGAATTCCCTAATGATCGACAATACAACACGCAATTTTCCGATGCTCTTGATTCCTGGGCGAACAACGTATGGGCGCGGAGCAATGTCATTTGTATTATAACGTTTTAACATACCACGTCATTTTTTATACGATAGAGTGACAAACGAACACACAGGCCACCTGATGGTAAGCGGTTGCTGTGGCCCACAGATATCTACATATAACCTCGATTAGAAATCAAAAATGCAGAAGCGTTTCCACCAGTTAGGACTAAGATAGAATGCTTCGTTTCCAGTAAAAAGGGTCTCCAGTTCTCTACACTCACCATACAAAACACAGCATCATTAAGCTACTATTTTACGGTGGTATTCTGTGAGAGCGTGGTCCTTCCCCGGTCGAGCCAACCCAATCGTGCTACAACTATATCATTATCATCATTACAGCCCTTCACAAGTCCACTGCTGAACATAGGCCTCCCCCAAGTAACGCCACAAAGCACGGTCCTGTGCCGCCTGCATCCATCGACTTCCTGAATGTCTTACCGGGTCGTCACTCTATTCAGAGGGAGGTCGTCTTACATTACGCCTACAGGTACGAGGCTCTCGAGAACCTTTCTTTCCCATCGGTTATCACTCGCTGAGCGACCTTGAGCATCCTCATACGGCCAGCAGTGAAGGGCCACGTCTCAGTTCCATAGATCATCACTAGCAACACGCGCTGGTTGTACAATTTAGTTTTCAGAGTTTGAGGTGTACTTGACGAGAAGATGTGTCGTAATTTCCCGAACGCTGCCCAGCCGAATTGAATTCGTCGATTGACCTCTCGGTAGAAGTTGGACTTACCTAGGCGGACAATTTTCCCAGGTAAACGTACTCGTAAACAACTTCGAGCAAAGTGCCCCCAACAACTAACGGCATAGGTGTGACATAAAACATGATCTTAGTTTTTCCCTTGTTCATCTTAAGACCTGTCCGTTGGGAGACACCATTGAGGTCCTTGAGCCTAGTGGTTAGGTTCTCCAGCAATTCTGCCATAAGCACTATATCGTCGGCAATTTGAAGGTGAGTGAATTACTCGATATTGATATTAATACCGTATCCTTTCTAGTCCAGTAACTTGAAAACGTCTTCCAATGTAGTGGTGAAGTGTTTCGTGGATATAACGTCACCCTGTCTTACACCCCTCTGCCGTTGGATAGGTTTCGAACTCTGGTTCTGCACTCGGATATCCATCGTAGCCCTACTGTACAAGCACTTCAGCACTTCGATATACCGATAGTCAACATGGCACCGCTAAAGAGACTGTAGCACCGCTCAAATTTCTGCGGAATCAAAGACTTTCTCACAGTCCACATGCGCCGGGCAAAGTGGCAGATTGTACACTTTGGTCTTCTGTACAATCTGTCGCAGGGTATGTATGTGATCTATTGTACTGAAGCCTTTTCGGAAACTGGCTTGTTCGGGAGGCTGGAAGTCGTCAAGTCTGCGTGGGAAACGATTCATAACGATTCTCGAAAACAGCACGTAGACGCGGATCAGAAGGGAAATCGATCTATAGTTCTTCAAGAGAGCGTTGTCGCCTTTCTTGAAGAACAAGACTACCGCACTTCTGCTCCACGCCTCCGAAGTGGTGCCACCGTGAAGGACGGAATTTAAGATCTTCTGAAGAACTTTAAGTACCGGTTTTCCACCCGCTGTCAGAAGCTCCGTTGTAGTTCCATAATCTGCTTTCCATAATTTCTATAAGCTGCTCATGTGCCCCGGAAACGATGCTGCCAAAATGAAGGAGCTCTGGTTTCCCTCAATCGCTTGTTCAATCCGAGTTGTATTGAAGCTGCGTTAGTCCCGCCGCATCCATTTGGAGATCTGTCTATTCAATTGCCTGTATGCTGTCCAATCTGCTGACGACTGCAGCTTCATCTCCCGTCAGACAACCAGGAGATTAAAAGTGTGATCGAAGAGTTTTAGTGTTCTTCTGTAGCAGGTACTGCAGAACTTCTCCCCGACGGTATGGACGGTTTCCACAAGCTTGTCATTCATATCGTCCACTGCATTGCAATCTTCTAGGCACTGAAAACCGTTTTGTAACTCGAGTTCAGGTTTCGGGTCTTCAGATTAGAGCACGAGGAGGACAGAGCGTTGGCTTCATTAGACGAGACCACTCCAACTTAACGTTTAGGTTCAGTGTGCTTTTAACCATTCGGAGATCACCGCCAGTTTTCACCCTTGTGAAAACAGAGACGTCCCTAAACAGATGTCGTCTTGTCGTCATTACTAAGTCAATATCATTTTTTGTTGAACAGTCGGGGCTCGCCAAGGTCCACTTTCAGTGGGGCCGCTTCTAGAAGAAAGAGTTCATCATAAAGAGTCCTTCTTTCTCCGTGAAGTCAGCCAGCTGCTGGCTCCTTGGGTTCCGTTGCCCTATCCCAATTTTCCTTACCTTCAGCTGACCGTTCTTTCTTGTGTCTAGCTTTGCGTTTAAATCTCCCATTAATATCGTATAGGGAGGATTAGAGCAATGAATAGCTTTTGTAATATCCTCATACATATCCTCCACCTCCTCTTCAAGATATGCCGTTGTTGGTGCATAAACATGTATGATCTTCAGCGAATACCGTTAGGTGATTCTGAGTATTAGGTACGTTACCTTCGTCAACACACTGCCAATCTTTACAACTTTGTTAAGACGGCACCGCGAGAAAATGTACCTTATTTCATCGAATAGTATGGGACTATGACACAACTAACGAAACTGGTATTTTGTTATAGGTAAATTCAAGTCTTTATCTTAAATTTGCTTGCTCAAAAACACGATTGCATAATTTTGACTCAATCATAATTATTAGCGAAAACTAAAAAAGTTAACGATAATATAAAAATCTACATCAAAAAAAATCAAAATAGACTCTAAAAAATCACCATAGTTGAAATAACAACGAAATTACTCAATCTATATGCTTGGGAATTACTCAAATATATTCATAACGTCAATATTTGTAATATAGTTGTACATTATTTTGATTACTTAATTCAATAATTTTTTAAAAATATTTAAAATTCTGACAATTTCTAAGCGGTCTCAATCGTCGTGGACGCTACGCAATTTTAGATCTTGTGGCTGCTTTTTAAAAGTTTTTATAGAATTTATAAACTCACACGGGCCAGTCCGGCGATAGCCCTCTTCAACCGTGAACCTGCGCATGTCATTCGCTTGTACTCTCTATTCTTATAGATGTACCTTTATTATTTTAAATAGCTATAGTTGTAGAATAGGTTTATTGTTACAGGAAATTATTATCAGTATGAGTAGGTACTTAAATAATTTGTTTGTGGTGATGGGAAATACTAATATAAAAATATATAGGAGAAGAAGGTAAGAGCAATTTGAAAAAAAGTGTTCTTAGAATGACGAAGGCGAATAAGTCAAGGTAAATAATATCATTTTAAATAATTTAATAGCATTTTAGTGTCACGTTTGTAGTCAATTATAAAGAACATATTATAAAGAACTTGCCTACCTATATTCAATATGATTCACGCAACTTGGCCATTTAGATAATTAAAATCACTTAGTACTTACCCACAAGGGAATAGAGAACAAAATCCTATATAAATAAAGTAAGCCTCCGCATTATACGCATCTGGATATGGTTTTTTTTATAGGATAGGGTGACAAATGTACAGTCCACCTGATGGTAAGTGGTTACTTTGGCCCATAGACATCTACATATATCCTCGACTACGAATCAAAATGCAGATGCGTTCTCACCCGTGAGGACTAAGATGGAATGTCTCGTTTCCAGTAAAAAGCATCTCCGGTTCTCTTTACACACCATACGAAACACAGCAGGGCTACTATTTTACGCTGGTATTCTGTAAGAGCGTGGTCCTTCCTCGGTCGACTCGACCCATTCGTGCTACAACTACTAATATAACTGCAGTATGGCTCAACCACGTAAAATGATACTTGAATCGTTAGGTTTATAGCCGCATTTTAGTTATTTTTTGCGGGAATAAAACATGACATTTGACTAAATGCTACTTATATAGACAACATCCATAGAATGGCCGTATATTTAGATCGGGACTCCAACCTAGGCTTTGTACGTCGGTCGAGGTAACATTCCGTTGGTCGTTATACAACGCAATACGCATTATTAGCACAGTAATCTGATGGAGATGCTGTGGCTGTGCTCTATATTATTCTTAGTGAGATTAACGAGTTTTTCTTTTCTATTATTGCAACCTCTAATTTTGGAAAGATTGTCAAAAGAATTAAAAGCAACAGTTGCGCTAGTACAGTAAAAAATATATTGTACAGATCAGATATTGTACACGTGTCTTCAAAAAACCACGACTGAACACACGAAAAAGTAGCTCTGGACCAACAGTCAAATTTACTAGACGTAAAGATAGATCCTTGTGGTCTATTCATATACAAAAATCATCAATTTTTAGGAGCGACGCCTGACGGTATTATAGGAAGTAACACCCTGTTTGAAATCACGTGTCCCATAATTGCATACA
>DWHP01002187.1:0-14803 GCA_018247895.1 Parnassius honrathi | reverse complement strand
GGATTGGAAAATGCAAATGGAATAGCGATTGGGTCTACTCACATACTGCCCATGTCCCTCCGATGAGTCTTAGTTCTGTAGCGTGACGTCCTCGCTGCTTTTCTTCTCGACGAATTTTTTTTGGTTCGTGGATTTTCGTTAAAAACGTTAGAAAACGCTCGTCGTATTTTACTGAATTTAAGTAAAACGCGACGCGATAATCCTATCGGCTGTGCCAGTCAAGTTATGCAGGAGCCGGAGGGCGTTTTAAAAATACTAATTTATTAATTAAAGATGTTTAATCACTACAAGAACTTGCTTAATACTAGCTTAAAATTATATTCTTAAAACAAAAGTCCATGAGAGCCCACACAGGAGCTGGGCAGTTTCTCAGCATACTCAGCATTTCCTGTTGTCTGCAATCAGAAGATTCTGCTGATGCAGACATCTTGGTGGGTCTCGCCACCCGTAACGAGTTATTAGTTTATCTTTTCAAAATAGTGTCCATTTACATCAATACATCGCTGCATCCGATGGAACCACTGAGAAAATCACTTTGCCCACTCGCCCTTAGGGGTCTCTTTGACGGCATTTTGAAACGCAGCCATTGCTTCCTCAGTGTCCATAAAACGTTTTCCTCGAAGTTTTTCTTTTATTTTCGGAGTGGCACGAGATGGATCTTCAACACCAATCGAAGTCCATCATAACTTTCTTGTTGACTTAAATGACATCAAAAAAATTAATGTATGAAGATTTTTTCGCATTAAAATCATGCTGGCGTGACACAGACAATTTCCAATTTGCCGCCAAATAGTAAACAAATGACAAAGAAATGAAATACATACACAATAGTATTGGCATAGTTCCATTTCCAAAATTTGAACTTTATTATATCGTTTACGTGTGGCCAGTTCTAAAAACTTTCAGTGTCGTCCTCGTTCACTCACGAAATAGATCTATATTAGGTACTAATGGACTCGGTTTTTATGACGCACCGGCACCGCCTTACCCCGTCAATTAACTGGGCCATGTGGGAAGGTGTCAACTGCTTTCCGATATAGTATTAACCTACCAAAACTAAAATTGTTAGAATAACAAATGTAAAACCTCAAATTGTTATCTATTAATACAGTTGGTTTTTCTAAATTGGGTGATATGGTTATGTCTGAAATCGTAAGATCAATGGCAAATTGTACTAAGTCTGCGACGGCTTTTCTTACTGAATTGTTATACCTATATACTATACATATATATTACTAAACTTTTAGGGGTTTCATTGAGTTCAGTGTAAGAGTCAGGTCAAAGGAGCTGCAAGGAAGTTAGAAGTTCCTACAAAAGTGCAGCGGTACCACACTGGGACTGCTGCTTACTTTATATAAAGCGCAATTCCGGTTGTATATGGAGAATTGCTATCATACCTATATAGTCTGGTTATAGCTTTGAACTCAATGAAAGGGCGTGCTAAGAGAGAGTTAATCTGGTTAAACACTAGAGTTCATATTAGAGTGAGCACTACTCAAGACTCTTAGTCTTGAGCACAAGTGCAAAATAACTGAACTTTCGGTGTTCTACAGGATTAACACAAAATGTTTAAGTTGAGAAATATTCTAGAATACAAATATAGGCACAGGAAATAATGTTCTTTGAATGTTAAAGACAAATATTTAATACCTAATAATTTTAAGCTTACCTGAGGATGTTTGCGGTAGCGGAGTTGGGCTGGGATCGACGGTGACTGAGACATTTTTCTCTGGTTTGCAGCTTACTGAGCGAAGCGCTGCCCTATAGTCTTCTATTGTCATTCCTATATATTCAAATGTCAAACTTAAAGGCATGCTACATTGCGAAGAGTGGGTGCTTAACTCAATTCTTTCCACCATCAGTAACTAGACACTCGTTTAGTCCTCGTTCTTCTTTGTCGATATACCACGCATGCGAACTTTGCTTGCTCATATGAACGGCTTGCTTCATCGTTTGTTAATACAGCAAAGAAGTAGAATAACTTTCCAGCACATGTCTTTCCATCCGATTACAATTTGAGCAAAGTGAATAAGCCTTTAATTAAGCTAAGTTCGTGCGCTTCACCATTTTAGGCTACACCTTCACTTACCATAAGGTGGTCAAGCATTGGCTTAAAATTAGAGTTATTTATTGTTTTGAACAATGTTACCAACATTATAAAACTAATTATTAACGATCCTATATTTGTTGGTTTATAAAATTAATGTCATTAAGCTGAATAAATGAATTACAATAATGCTTTATTGTAATTTATGCCATGTTTAATAATTATTTTGTTTTGTACAAGAAGCGACATGTAAACACACATTTCTCATTTGTCACACTTGCGTCTAAAAAGTAGATGCGTTGTCAGTGTCACTCGTAATGATAAGATCGAATAAGTACTTATTTAACTTTAAAAAGGAAATCTGACTCGAATTTCACAATAAGTCACTCATCTTTAGAAACACAGAAACTGCGGCTGCATATTTCACATATATAGTGTATAGTGTGCGATTATAGCTCTACCCAGGTCTAGCCGACATTAACCTGCTGCATATTATGCCATGGTAAATAATTAATAACTATTATGTATATTATATAATCTGTATAGTCTGTTTGCTTAAATAGTGTCAATTAATCAATGTAATAGGGAACATTTTTCAATACATTTATGAAAATGTAATATACATAGGTACACAAAAATAAAAGTAGTTTTACAAAAGTAGGTGATATTCGTTCTGTTAATACTAGGAACAGACACAAGCTGGTAGTACTAACCAGTTACTTGACTCCACTGAGTCAGTAATTCATTCTTGGGGCCATGTATATGCTTTTACGACAAAGTCTCAGAAAATATACGTAAGTTTATATAAAAAGGGCTATTATAATATTAAGGAATTTATGGGTGGTAATAACCCCTGGGAAAGGTTATTTATTTATTTTTATAATATTGTTATATTTATTACTTACACATTACATTACGGTACAATCGTAAGTTATAGAAACTTTATCGTGTACCTTACATATTTACCTACCTTTTTTAAACCAGACGTATTTCTAGTTAAGCTTAGTTTTTAATTCCTGTTTCGCTAGCCCAGTTATAGTTTCCCTGATAACACCATGGCATTGTTGCTTTGTTCTTGTGAATACATCTGCTACGGTCACTGCTGTGGATCTTGCTGCTGCCACTACTTTCCCTGTATACTCTCCTCTTTAAGTTCCACTAGCAAACCACCATCCTTCTCTCCTCTCCCTCGCAGCCTAAGTTATTTCTTGATATCGACTTTGAGTAAGTTTAACTTCTTAGCCAAATTTTTGATTAGATTTTCAACATTCTTATTTCTACGCCACAGTATATTTGCAACTTTAATCTGATTTGAGAGTTTTTCTTGTTCCAGCGATTGAATTTGTAGTTCTAAGATGCCTACCCTGGTTTACTAGTTGTTAATTTTGTTAGTCAGTTCAGTGTTCATTTTTTCTAATTTTTCATCGTTTGTTTGAAAGTTTCGATACATCCAGGCTCAAATGCAAAAGGCGGTGCTCCTCGATACCGCCCGCATCGTCCGCCGGTTTCCTTCCCTTTCCCCCTAACCCTCGGCCGTTTGGTCTCCCCTGCCGAGGGCTTCCATTTGATTGGGCTTTTATTTATTTATGTATTATTTATTTATTAATGTTAGTATATTAAATATATATTTATGTATATTTATTATTTCCTTTTATATATTTATCCAGCCCAACCAGATGTGATTACTCTATCAATAACCCACAATAATAATAATAATAATGTCCTCCAGACCGAATTCCAGCCACGACAGACTGCCTCAACGGAGGCTAGCCATCGGCGCAAGACAGGATTATAGTGCCTAAGTGTATGCGCAAGAACAGGTGCACTCTCTATTTCCTCACTCTCATAATTCGATGGGACGTTAAACCGATACGACCAGAGAGAGATCAGCCGCAGGACCAACGGCTTTACGTGCTTTCCGAAGCACGGGGGTGAGACACCGCTAACTTCCTGACTCCGGGCAGCTACTGAGAATTTCTTGACAGAAAACTTAATAATTGATTTTGGCCCGACACGGGATTCGAACCCAGGAGCTCACGATCAGCAGTCGCACTACTACAACCTCTAGACCAACGAGGCATTCAAAAACACATAAGTATATTATGTGTAATCCCAAGGAGTTGTTTTTGGATAGATTCTTCTCCGCCGCTATAATACGACCAAATTGCATTTAATAGAAGTGCAAAATAATAATTTAAAATTGAATAAATATTGTTAAATATAAACCAAAATTTCAAATTAAACTAATATAGAATAAAATGCAGATGGATCTAGATCGACAGCGTCGTGAAGAAAGCGATTTGAAACGAGAGCTTTCGATGAAGAACGCTTACATAGAAGAGCTAAAGATGGAACTGAAAAATAAAACAGGTAACTGTAGAGCGTTTAAATTTAGTTCTAATATCCTTTATAGGTGCCAAGGTTACGGTACGTAGACGTAGAGAGTAGATATATGTTTTTTTTATAGAGTTAGGGTGACAAACGAGCACACAGTCCAACTGATGGTAGGTGGATGCTGTGGCCCATAGGCATCTACACTTAACCTCTATTAAGAATCAAAATGCAGATGCGTTGTCACTTCTGAGTACTTAGACGGAATGCCTCGATTCCAGTAAAGCGGGTCTCCGGTTCTCTACACTCACCACACGAAACACAGACGCATCAAGCTGCTATTTTACGCTGGTATTCTGTCAAAGCGTGGTCCATCCCTGGTCGAGCCGACCCCTTCGTGCTACAACCATAATGTAGCCGCAGCGTGGCTCTACCACGTAACAAATTTTTTGGTCTTTAGTAAACGAGATAGTTAAGCCGCTGTCTAACGGAAGCCGTAACATATTTTTGTGTCGTTTCTCTAACCCCCTCTAACGATACTCAAAGGTTGAAATGGAGTGATTGATTAAGGAGTGAGGTGGCGTTGAAAACGAATCCCAAAATATCCCAAAATCTACGTTCAATTTACTTTTAAATTATATAGAGAACAAGACTTTAGTTTTATTTTATTTTATTCTTACTAACAGTCAACTTACACAATGACAATCTAAGTGTACTGACTACTTACTAGTAAACACAGCATGCACTACAACCGTAACTTAAGTAGGTTTTGATTTAGTTAATTATTTAACTTAATAAAAATCTTATATAATCCAAATAAGGTTAATAATTTTAAAGGAAAATAACGTAGTTTATCCGTATGGTAATAGAAAAGACAAGCTGATTGCACGATCTTAAGTACTAGCCATACTGTCGACAATCTTTTAACGGAAACTCTATGCGGAATCATGTCATCAACTATGTCTTTGTAGCTATTTAGCAGCTTACACGGTCTGGGAAATGGAGAGTTGGAGCTAACGGTTCTGCGGGTTAGAGATTTCAGTGGAGCTATCGGATGACGAGAATGTCTTGAAGGAGCGCTAAATTCACACGCGTTCAGTAACTGTGGGCAACTAATTTCGTGGCTTTTGCTTTTGCCACAAGAAAAATGCATTTATCTTTCAAATTTGAAGTACTTTATTTTTTTGTGTGTTGATATTTATGCACAACATTGTAAATTATTTTTGAAGAGCACATTTATTTAGTTCGCCTCTGATGAAATTTCTTGCTGTAGAGTGAATTGCGTTGTCAGCGTCTGAACGGTCATCCCATTTTCTTTTATTAAATTGTAGTAAAATTTTTAAGTTGCATTCAGAATAAACAAATTACAGCCTAATAATATTTTGGCCCGAATGTGTTGCTAGGTACCGCATGTTCCGACACTACATCAAAACTTGCTTCGACTTTCTAACTTAATACAGCCTATCCATATTTCCAGCATCACTTCAAGCAGACTTAGCTCAAGCGCACGCTGAGAAAGTTTCACTTGAAGAGGAACTAGCCAACGCTCGTTTGGCTATGGAACGCCAGCAGAGGCAAGCCAAACACGAGACCAATCGACTCAATTCAGAGGTTAATGCGTTAGAATTATCTCTTGCTTCTTATTATTAATAAACGCTGATAGGTGGTAATTTAGGAGATAAACGATATCCAAAACATTTTAAAGTACCCCAGGAAATCAACTTCAATTCCCTCTAGCAGTAATGAATTTGTTGAATACGATTTTAAGAGCTAATTTACCACGTCTTTGGTGATGAAAGAAAATTTTGTGTGGAACAAACAAAAAACTAGATACATAATTGTTGTTAGTAAAACCTACAGCCGATCAGACTTATTTTATTGAAATACGGATTTAATTAGAGACTTCAATTGCTCTAATCTAATCTGTTATAAGCAGTGACAAATTCACAACAAAATATCGAAATCGAGAAGTAGCGCCTAAGTCGGAAGACCGAACAGAAAACTTGCACTGTAATTGTTAGTTAGCCTACCAAGTATGGGAATCTTTGCAACTATGGAAAGGTCTATGTTATGCACTTAAACAACAGGTTAATAATAACGATGCTGAACAAAGTAAAAACCAATTGTCAAACAGATTCAGTCACTTCGCCAGCGTCTCGATCGTGCCGATGCGGATTTGGTTCACTCGCGTCGTGAAAATCTACGTCTGTCTGAACAAATTTCTACATTGGAAAAAGAGGTAATGGAAAAAGAAAATACTTGAGTTAAAAAGTTATATTTTATTTATGTAAGTTTTTTTGTAAAAAGTACATCAAAAAATAACCTTCATAAATAAAAAAATTAAAAACAGATAAATAACTACTGATAAAATTAAAAATAATTAAAATTTCAAAAATATTAAAATTAATGACTAATAAATACTCCACTTTCCCATATCCGCATAAAAACTAATAAATGAGAATTACATTGCTACAATAAACGTTATAATACTTTAATTACGTATTTCTCTTCTTCTAGTTAAACATGAAAAATTTGACACCCATATCTCCGGAGAAGAATAAGAAAGAGAAGGAGCTATCATCGATGCTCGAGACTATGGAAAATAAGCATGGTAAGTCACTAATTAGATTAGTTTGAGTCGGGCACGACGAGTAATTTGAAATTAAATTGAAATTAAAATAGAAAGTATTTATGTTTTTTTAGATCATTTAATAATTTAGTTACATTTGAATGCCCGTCCTTCCATTCATAAATGGGTAAGCTATTGATGTTTTGAGAAATTCAATAATGGACCATTAAGTTATAAACTTGCTTCAAAACATTTATATTTTACCCTTTCATTGGTTGCGCTTTGCGCTTGCATGTCTATAAGAGTAATTTGAAAGGGCTTTTGGATCATTATTTCTTCAAGTCAATAGTTTATTCATCAGATTGTTTATGTAATTCACTAAAAATGCATCTATTTACTCTATCTATCCTCCATACGGTATATTTGTCAAAGAGTACCTACATTAGTTTAGTTAATAAAGTTTGCCAAGTTTATAGATAATAAATTTGGTTCCACAGCTAAAACCGTGGCTGAGTTGGAGTCCATGATACAATCACAAAACAGTCTGATGGAGAAACTCACCGGCGAATGTCGTTTGCTTACAGACAAGCTCGACGACGCAAACCGTAGGCACAAGTACGAAACATTTTTCAAATTTACGCATGAGCTAGTAATTGAAATTGATCTATTTAATCTGGCACTTTTTAAATTCTTCGCATCTAGTTCAATTCAATTTAACACTCATCAATCCTTAGTAAAATGGCTGGTTATTGTCATCATTACCCATTTAAAATGAGCAAATATCCTAACGTCGTGTTGTGTTTTTATTGGTGGCAGGCAGAGCGCAGAGTCGCAGCCGTGTAGACGAACCAATCAGAACACAACGCGACCGTTCAAGATCCCGCGATCAGCCAGGGAACCATCGTTCCAACAAGCACCAGTCCGGAAAAGAGTCCGATTCGTCGAATAATTACCAACCGATTGTTGTTGGCCCTTTGACGACAAATCAGGATCTCAAAGATTTTCACGGAGAGAAAATATACAATCTACCGCTAATGATTCAACAGCCCTTTTTACGTGAGAAAAAGGAGCCCATAAAAGTTGATATTAGTGTTAAGCTTATACCTAAACCTAAAAAGAAAGATAGGAAACGGCGTGAGTCACAGTTAGATGAAGCAGCAAATACACCAAATAAACCAGTTAAAAGTAACATTAGTATGGTAGTTACAAGTAATGACATTCATGTTCTAAATGAAACAGTAGAATTGGCAAGAGAAGATGACTTATCACCGAAAGTGTCTGATAATGAAGAAGCACGGCACACAACGGACCATATTAAAGAAGATAATAGAGAAGTATTATCAACACCGAATATTGATTTAAATACACATCAGAACGATGAATCGACTGAATCTAAAAGTAATTTACCAGAAGAAAGTCCATATAGTAAAGATGTACTAGCTAATAATGAAATACCAATAGATTCTCATCAAAATGAAAACAAAGACGAAACGAAACAACCAACTGAGGAATAAATAAAACCGAATAAGTTACTTATACTGTGTATCCACACGCAAGTGGTGTATACGACTAGGTATTTTAGTTTGTTGCTGTAATGATAAGTATAATCCATAAATGCATAGAGGTTGTAGTCTCATAAATTCTATATGCCTACTTCTAAAAAGCAGCCTTGCGTAAAGCGGTTTAGCCACAGTTCTAGTGCAAGTTAGCAAACTTTGCATTTCCTCAAAATATACATTATTTCCTAAACACTTAGTTAGCATATCTATTACACTGAGCATGTGGTGAATAATGAAAATAAATATTATCAATTTTTGGATGACTACACTGGAAATTTAACTCCGATGTAACGTTCTAGGGAAATAAAGGGCCTATGCCTTTATTTCCTTAGAACTCTTTCTAACGTTATTTGATTTGTTTAAGTATAAATACCTCTATTTATTAATAAGATTTATAGTGTAAGTGCTTTGAACGTTTTAGACATGGTGTCGTAATTAATTTTACGGAAGTTAGTAGATAATAATCTAAGCGTACAAACAGTGGTACGAAAATGATTTCATTAATGAAGTTAATTTGTAGATACAATATCATAAGAAGTTTCTACGAAACAATAACTTGAATTACATCTTAATCAAAAAGCTCAGTACCTTGTTTATACTTTTAGTTCAATATTGATGTGGTATTAGTTTTATCAATTGTTTTGTTAATGATTTGTTCACTTGTTTATTACAAAACTTTAGAAAATAGTGCTATAATTATGTAATAACTTAGTATTAAAAATGGGTAATGATAACAATACTTAGGTCGTATGCAATAAATGCTTCGAGGTACTCTAGAAAATGTATTTCTCTAATTTCCGTTTCTTCTACATTTACACACGTATCGTAATTTATTTATTGGAGAAAACCACTTTAAAGGTTAATTTCCTTTCAGAGGGGAAAAAACACAATTGCTTTGCAGGAATGCTGAACTTATGAGAAAGCTTAGAAATTTGTGGTCTTCTCATAAGAAATATTGCACAACACTCGCTCCTATTCGATGTTACACACCACTAAGCGGCTATCCTAACAGCAGATCATCTTACGATTTTGAACGCACTTATTTTGATACATCAACGCCTTACACTTATAGGAATAGATTTAAAAGAAGCGATGATTCTAGCGATTTTAGCCCAGCTAGAGATGAAATTGGTAATTTAACGAGGAATCTAAGCGATCTTTCTATTGACAAACTAGTCGATTCTGATGACGATCCTGCTAAGGTAATTTTTATAGGGTGAAATTGTACAGATCAGTAGATTAGTGTCTTATGCTTTTTCGCATATTTGATCTCAAATTGTCTCAAATCCAGCGTATACTTACACAACTGGATTGTTATAAATCCATGTAGCCTCAACAAGTAATTAGTACTTTTCTATAGCTTGCATGATGAGCTTTAATTTTTAAATTATGTTTTATAGTACACATAAAATACAGATTTTATGTATCATGATTATATGTAGTGTATGAACGATGATGAACATTACTTTGTTGTTAACAATGTAACAATTTGCTGTAAGGACCTGAATGCAAAAAATAACCTTGATTTCCATAAAAGACAGATTAGAAGCTTAATATTTATGTAGTTAACAAGTAATAAGTCTTATTTTATAATAAGTCTTATCTTATTCTAAAGTACTAAAAGTCTAGCGCGACAAAACCCTTAAATATATTGGTTTTATTGTGAGACTGCAATTAATCAATGCAGTCCTACTATTCCTTAAGTACTTCACAAAAAATCCTAAAAGCCTCACTTTGAAAGGTTTCCTTAGAGTAAACTTAGTAATAAGCGGTAGCTGAAACGTCATATTTTACACTGTTTAGTTAAATTGAAAGACATCTGATGTGTAATTTATGATTATGGAAAAAATAAATAATTTTGCTAGAAAGTTTTCCTAGAATTATTAAATTCGTGATCTTAACAAAGTCGCTTTAAATATTTTCTGTCTATAAGAATCTGTGCATAGCATGTGATTGTTACGTGTTGTTGCACGTGTGTGTGAGTGTTGTCACGTGTGTGTCGGTATGCTACAGGGAAGAACTGGCCACTCTGCATCGTCAAGTAGAGCAGCTGGGACGTTCACTACAATCAAACATCACGCCTGCACCTAACAATTATCAAGGTATGATCTAAAAATAATTGAAATTACGGCTTATAACAATGTACAGCAAAAGTGTAACTAATTTATTAATTAGTCTTTATTTAAGTGCTAGAAACTTAATAAATTTTGCGGTAGCTTTCGTGGGGAAAATAATATCAAAAATTTTTTCATTATCATTTTAGTAATTGTTGTGAAAATCAATAACAAACAAAAAAGTTTGTTGCTCAGGTCGCCTGACAATATATTTTATAAACACTGGCAGGGGATGCATCGGACGCTATAGGTTATAAATAATTATTTTAAGTACGATTTTTATATAGACTTTTTTATCTAGGATTATTCCATAAACAAAGGGTAACTAACAAATATTTAGCCACTAGTATTCATTAACTGCTATCCGGTGGAAAAAGAAGAGAAGGGAATTAAGCTGCGCACTTTTAAAAATATATCTTATAAGATATCGAGAAGCTGGCTTCTGTTTGTCTTTGCTTTTGAGATTTGTTTAAAAAAATCGAGGTTCAATATGTATTTTAGCACGTTTCTCTAATATCTAAGGTTAAAGCTGCTACGTGCTCGTGATGTTGCAGGTACTGGTTAATGATTTTCAATAAGTATTATAATTTATAGCATATGTTAAATAAAAAAATCTATTTTTATGCAATTATTTATAAATAATTTCCAATCTTAAGTAAAAATATAGAAAAAACTCATATTCGCTTATATAATATGTATTTTGTGGGATGTCACTAATTTATTTCCTATGTTGTTGTATATATGAATATTTTACTATTAACCATAACATTTAATTTAATAATTGTATTGATTGTGTTTTGTGAAACACATTTTAAGCAGCGATAATTATAATCAAATACTTCTTACAGCACCTCCCACGCACACACCCGGACCCGACAGAACTTTACCACATCCCACGACCAGCTCCAGATCAGACGATCCCGGAGATTTCTCCTCCGGACACGGCAAGGTCAAACAACAGCCGAATGAGCAACCGGACAGATTTATCGATGGTAAAAACAAAACAGCAAGAATAATTGAGCACAATAATGAACACCACATAGTCGATGATAGTAAAGCACAAAAAGCTAACGAACATGAACAAAATGAATCAGACGATCAAATTATTACCAATAAATCAGAGGAGGAAATCGAATACCAAAATAAGGCAACTGTTGAGCAACCTGTCGTTGTGCAAGACCAACACGGATATCACAATTACAGCGAAGATAACTATGAAAATTACGATCAAAATTATGAACATGCTCCAGTTGAAATGGATTACAACCAAGAATACGAACAAAATCAGAATCAACACGGCGAGAATTATGAGCAACAAAATTATGCAGACCCTCAGTATGAAAACTACGAACAGTATCCTCAGCAATACACTGATCCAAATGCACAATATAATACCCAATATGAACATTATGCTGACGATGGTAATTATCAAGAACACATGGATCATTCGCAATATAATCCAGAATATTTATCTGAGTATCAAGAGGTCCAACCTAGTGAAACTGAAACCCTGCCGCCTGACTCTATGCATCCTGAAAATATTCATTCCGAACAATCCGAATTTCCAACACAGTCTGAAAGCAAAAGAAATAGTCCGAAAAAAACTGAACCAAATGAAAGTTAGCAAAGTTAGGTTAGTTTAAGTTAAATTTTTCGTGCAATAATTGTTATTTGTTATTTGCTTTTTCTTTAGTTTATATTTATTACTTATATTATAATTTAAAATATGATGTATCACAAGTCCATTTAAATGTGATAGAAATAAACTAGTCAAAACATAAAGTTTATATAATCATCATTGACATCTTACTTTACTTTCTGTTGGATCCCTCTTACGCTGATGTTGGTCTCATTTAAGGCCGACTTACACTTCGACAAGTACAATAGCGAGCTAACTTACGAAACTGGCGAGTTAAGTAAAAAAATCGTTTAAACAGAAATCTGTGAGTTAAGTAGCAAATTATCAATTAAGTTGAACGGGATGGACAGCCAGCAGGTCTATTTTTCGACGGGTCAAGTGCGAAGTATTGCCCTCCGTTCATCTCCCGCCATCCGCAACTAACCTCACTACTCGTGTGAAAGGGCGAGTTTAGTTCACTGCATAAGTTGGCAGGACGCAACGTGCTCGCGTTCGACATTCAAAATATAAAATTGTAATTTTTTAACTAAACTCGCCACGAAGACATTTGAATACTACTTGCCCACTTAACATTTTACTATCAACTGCCCTGTAACTAAATTCGCTACTGTACTTTTCAAAGTACTAGTCGACCCTTTAGGCGTACTTTAAACGCTCATGCAGGCTGTCAGTTTTATAACAATCACGATTGTGATAGACGAATACCGTGTAATGCGCCTGCATAAGCGCGTAATGTACGCCTATCAGTCACCATCCGTTTTTTATCAATCATGATTGATGGAATTGATTGACGCCTGCATGAGCGTGTAATGTACGCCTTACGATTGCGATTGATATGGGATTTAATTAGGTCTTTTCAATAAATCGCCATTACGTTGACTGTCATAAATCATCTGCGCAAAATAATCTGAGCCACCATATCCTTGTCTTAATTAGTCTTCATCAATTTAATAGACATAATATTACATTTAACTACAACTAATAGCCGATTTACACTTCCGCAAGTACAGTAGCGAGTTTAGTTACGGTTGACAGTAAACGGTTAATGATTGTCGGGTTAATAATTAATTTAATTATCGGAGTTTTTCAAATTATTTTGAATTGTTGTAAGGAAGATGCTGCTAACCCTCTCCTGTTTCAAGGATATTCTTTGTTTTTGGATTTTCTAAATAGGTAGTAAATTTTTTGAAACTTCTCTCTGATGATTTATTTTGGGACCGCACGAAAAGATAATATGAAACGTGCGGTGTGATGGGAATGACTTAATAGCGCATTAGTAGTAGAACGAGAAGCGACAAGGAAAGAATAATATCTCATTTAGTGGGTGGATGCCCAACTCTCAATTTGCTGGTAAGAACTCACTCAAGAATATTTTAATCAGTGATTGTCGGTTTTGCAAGCTACAATGTCCTTTTTTATAAAGCAAGTGACAAACGAACGTACATTCCACCTGCAGTCTATAGACACCTGTAGCTAACCTCAAACAATGAACGCTATAATAAGTAGATATACGTTGTCACCACAAAGGGCCAGGATGGAATACCTTTAAGTGAATAGTAATGGTAATGGCTCTTCCCTTAAGACAGGAACACATAAATGCAGGCAATGCTATTAGATGGAGAAAACCTATTTCTGTCGTCAAATAGATCTATAAGGCGAACGCTACACGCGTGATATTTATCACGATCTGTGACGCGATTTGGAATGACGTACCGCGATCCATATCGACCACAGAAATCTAAATATGAATAGAAGTCGTAAAAGCGCGTGACCTTGTCACCGCACATGTGACTCGTAAGTCACAAGCGCGCGAGGAGCGTTTGTTTCGGTCATCAGTACTGTTTCGAACGCAGAGACGTAAAAATGGTGTTCTGAAGCATATCCACCTGCGGAAATTCCTCCACAACTTGCAAATGTTCAAATAAAGGGATAACATTTCATAAATGAATACTTAGTGTTTTAAATATTGTTGTGTTTAATGAAATATACTTAAACAAAATTATCCACCTCCAGTACTACGATTGTCTCCGAAATTTTGATTGTTTTCACATTTTAATATCCATTGATTCCTAACCTAGTTCATGTCTACGAGTGCGACAGCTAAAATCAGCGATGGATTTATAGTACGGACAACAAAGAAAATTGTTGCCTACGTAAATTTCCCAGAACATGGCCGCAGGAGTCGTCGAATGCAAGTCAGTTACGTGACATAACTATTTTGTATCGATAATTATTATGTTTGACTTACCTAGTTTTAACGAAACGGGTATTAAATGTAATTTTTCATTAAATATTTATTTACACCTTTCTACTTTTTTTCTTTCTAAATATTTTATATCGTTAACCGTTTATCGGCGACTATCTGTTTGTTTGTACTTTTAAATTACTCGATAAATTTTTAATCAGTTATATTGTAAGGATAAGCAATTATATTTTAAGGATAGTAGTCTTAATTCGATCTGTAAGAAGACGGGAAACTGAAAAGTAGCAAACAACAGAAAGTCCGTTACAGATCTTTAAAACAAATAAAAAGTGATAAATATG
>DWHP01002186.1:0-14803 GCA_018247895.1 Parnassius honrathi | reverse complement strand
GCGGCGGTAGTCACTTAACATCAGGTGAGCCGCATGCTCGTTTGCCCCCTTCTTCTATAAAAAAAAAAAAAAAAAATTAAGAGTTGACCAATTACTTGTTGGGACACGCACAGAGTAAGTTCCCACTATGTAAGCTATCTTAAATATTTTCCTGACTATAGAAACTCCTGTAGCCGACTAATTTTATTTGAAAGTATTCAAAAGCGCTATTTTATTTTTTCAAAAGTCGAGGGGCAAAGTTACGTCTACTTTAAAGCTCAACGTTTACTAAGCTCATTGCTAAAAGTGATTTATTTGTGGAACTTCATCTATTTTAAAAAAAACTGTCTAATCTTCAATGCTGTTTTTATCTTAGCCACTATAAATTCCAGAAGCAATGATGCTGTGACAAGTGAGGGAATGAGGTGGCTACCAAGCTATTTTTAATTTGTTTTATGTTGTTAATTGTATAACATATTAAATTATTGTAAAATAATCATTTTTTTAAATGTCCCGCTGGGTTTCTTACTGGTGCTTCCTAAGACAGAAATATTTCCGTAGAACCAGCGGTAAATTAAACGAAAGGGTGACTTTCAGTAAGTATTATTTATGATCTATATTGAATAAAAACATTTCTATTTCATTTCAATCAAACAGAATGAAATTATAAGCGTCATGAAGGGTCCGGATGAAGCCGGACTTAGGCTTTTAATATTATACCAGCCACGCGGTCGGTTGGACGAGAAAAAGCCACCGTCTTTCTCACAACCGCACCGCACTAGCTAACATGACGTGGTGTGAGCGTCCGACGCCGCAAATACGACTGATTCAATTAACTTCGTTGTAATTTCATTAGAAGTTCAAATGATACGATGATAAGGGATCAAAACAGCCTGAATTTACATATAATGCTTATCATTTTAAATCTAATACGCAAACTCAACAAACAGAAACAACAAAAAGAAGTTGAACTGTCCGACCTTTTCGCAGCAGGGTCTTTCTAATAACGACTGAAAATAAAAAATAAACTACGGTTGCCAACCCGCTCGCCAAGCGTCGCAACTTTGGCAAATAAATGCTTATGAGGCAAAGTATGTTTGAGACCTTTTTTACTAAATTTTACCCAAAAGTACGGCTCAACTGACTGGTCTATTCGGATTTCTGGTTTAAGGGCCAGGCAATTCTACTGGCATGTGAGTAGCACTCTTAACAGATAAACCACAAGCTATATATCTGTTTATTGTTTATGCTTGCATACCTCTTCCATTAAATGTTTGACTTCCTTTTTCACTGCTGCTATGAGACGATCCTTCTGCTCGGTGCTGGGGTCTGTAGTGTTTGCAGCCGGCATCTCTTCGGTTTCACTTTCAACTGCAATAAATAATTAATTTAAGACCACATATTTAATATTATAAACATACGTCCAATCATATTTGTACTGTATTTTTATAGTTGTAAGTGTAACAAACAAGAATGGTTAATTTTTTTTATATAGGATCAGGGTGACAAACGAGCACACAACCCACCTGTTGGTAAGAGGATACTGTGGTCTATAGACACCTACATCTATAAATATCAAAATTTAGATGCGCTGTCACCTCTGAGGACTTGGATGGAATACCTCATATCCAGTAAAAAGGGTCTCCGGTTCTCCACATTTATCATACGAAACCCAGCAGTATATACCATTCAGACACTTTTCTTTTCAATTGATCGGATTGACTTAAAACGTAGTGACAATGTAAGAATATCCACTACCCGGTGTCATAAGAGGTGACAGAGGGGAAATAACCAGGAGATGTGCAGCAGTGTCTTCCTAATAACGACTAAAAATAAAGAACTGGGGTTGCCAAGCCTCTTGCCCAACGTGGCAACTATGGCGAAAATCCCCCTATGAAAAAATCTATGCGGGAGGCCTATTTTCAGCAGTGAATATTTACAGGCTATAACTATAACGGTAACGGTAAGTGTAACGGAAATAAATTTATATTACATAAAAACTACCCTTAAAAATATGCAATGTAAACGAAGTTGAAATGAAATATTATAAGGATATCTAATAAAATATTCTTTAAGACAGCCGCGTAACGAATGTCCTATTTCTCAACGATCGTGAAAATACTATCAGGTTATGACATCGTTAACCTCATTACAGTGACACGTTACAGATTAGGCACAGTGACATGAAAGCTCCATAAAAATTACAGGGTTGTATTCATTCCATTTGTACACCCGATAAAGATTGTTTATTAGATTTAAGTTTGGCTTTTATCCAAAAAATTAATTAGATATGACATACAATAAATATTACGTAGCGTATTAGTATTTCAATAATAGTAATGATTTACTACTAAACCCATTCTTGATATTAAAATAAAAGCGGTCTAGTACTAGTAGTCTATACGACCTTAAAGTTCCACACGACTAACTTCCCGGTGGAAAAAATAAAAAAATATCATGTTTTAATATTTTATAAAATTTTTCATTCGCCACAAAAAACGACTTGACCGATTTTGCTCAAAATTTTACTAGGTCTAAGTTACATAATTATACGTTAAATGAAACTGGTCCCAGGTCAATATCACTCTGTTCTCGAGATACACGAGGCGAAATTTGAATCCGAACATATGTACATACATACAGACGTACATGTGCACACACGGACGTCCTCTTAAAAACCATACTATTCGACTCTATAGACCTTGACCCTTGACATCGTACCCATTACAATAACTTGCCACTATGAAGTTAATAAAGATAGGAATTAATAAATAAAAATTTGTTTCTCTGGGCGACCGAACATCTCTGGGCGTTATAAAAAAAGATTATAATTTTCTTAGGAATGACACCTATTTAGATAAACTTGGAAAGTGAAACATTGTATAAATACAAAATTTCATCTAAATCCTGAGAGCCGTTTCCGAGAAAGCTGTCAGGCGAGCTTTGCTCGGCGTCAAAAAAATTAAATTATCTCAGACATTACACCTATCTGGATAAACTCGTGAAGTAAAACATTTTCATCAAAATTATTAAAGCCGCTTCCGAGAAACGAGTTACTTATATAAAATGTATACTATAATATGTATATAACATATGCATATATATTTTTATTTTCTATTTGTGGTAACTATGACAATTTAAAAAAAAGCCTCTAAAAAGCAATCTATGGGGAGTGTCTGTAGTGGACTCCAAATAGGCTGAAATGTTGACGCGAACGGTATACAAATGAGTATGAAGTAAGTTTGGTTATACATCAATAAAACAATGGTTTTATGAACTAAAATACTATTTTTATAGAATAAAAGTGACAAAAGAGCAAACAGTCCACCTGATGGTAAGTGAAAGCTGTGGTCCATAGACATCTACATCTATTTACCATTAAGAATCAAAATAACAGATGCGTTGCCACCCCTGACTGACTAAGATGGAATGACTCTATTCCAGTAAAGTCTCTCGTTCTCTACACTCACCATACGAAACACAGCAGCATTGAGCTATGTTACACTGGTATTCTGTGAGTGTGAGTACTAGTAGTCTATACGACCTTAAAGTTCCACACGACTAACTTCCCGGTGGAAAAAATAAATAAATATCATGTTTTAATATTTTATAAAATTATTATTATTATTTTATAAAAAGCGTGGTCCTAACCCGGTTGAGCCGACCCATTCGTGCTACAACCACAATAAAGCCGCAGCATGGCTCTACCACGTGCCAAACTGTGATGTAATCAAACATTTTTCTATCAAAGCTTTGAGTTCATGGTTAAAAAGTACGTCAAGTTTGTTACTTTATGCTTCAAAACACGGCTGTAACAAATTATCCCCGACACGCGACCTCTTAGCTTAATCGATTTTTCGCCCAGTAAACTCAGTATTGAACAATTCATCGAATTCATTGGAGCCGTTATCGAGAAAACGATTATAAACAAACAAATACATAATTGCTCGTACACTAGTATAACCTATATACTCGTATAAGAATTGCTCGCTTAAAGTTTAAAATTTAAGATCATAGCCAGGCTATGAATATGGATGAAAGTTATGAACATCCCTGCTTCTGAAACTGTATTTTGCGTGTATTATCAGAATCATTATACCTCTTATTTAGACCCGTAACCGTCAATTACTTTTAAGTCGCCACGAGACAAATTAATAACTTAATCGGAGCAGGCTTGGTTAGACCAAAATGATGGATGTCGACCTCTAGGTCTCCTCTCTACTAAGTCTAAAAAGTATCTATAAATATTTCATTGCTAGTAAAAAAACATACGTCCTTCGACGGGTATATAAGAGTTTTGAGGAAAAAGAGTTCGGCGCGCCAATGCACGATGATGGATTTCTAATGTCCCTCGAAAAATTTCCTTTAATTTTTTATAGCATAAGGCTGAAAAACGAGTACATAATCTATCTGATGGTAAGTGGTTGCTGTGGCCTATAAACATCTACATTAATCTTCGATCACGAATCAAAACGCAGGTGCGTTATCCCCTTGAAGACTAAGATGAAATGGCTCGTTTCCAGTAAAAAGGATCTCCAGTTCTCTACACTCACCATACGCAACACAGCAGCGTTGCTACTTTACCTTGGTATTCTGCGTGAGCGTGGTCCTTTCCGGGTCAAGCCGACGCATTCGTGCAATAACTATACTACTAATATAGTTGCAGTATGGCTCTACCATGCAACACGTGATAATTGAGCGCTTAAGATTTTAGCTAACTTGACTATTGTTTCTTGTAGCTCAAAAATTATCTACGGTGTAATATCCCTTATAGAATCCTGGATCTTTTGCTTTAAGGCTTATGATCCATGACTTGGCACGCAAATATGCGAGTACTGAATTCTATGTCATAATCCGGTTTATGACATGAGTCCAGTATTACGTAGAACGTAATTAAAAGGATAAAAACTTGAACGAATCCGTTAACCATATAATTTCATCGCATAAATAGAAATTAGTCTACCGAATATTTTTTTCATCTAGTACACTTACTCGGATTGGACCTTAAAACTTAAAAACAAAAGTATAGGTACAACCAGTGTACATTACTATATTGCAATAAGCCTTTCTAGCTATATGAAGAGGCTCAAAGTCGCTCAGCGAGCTTTGGTGAAGGTAATACTTGGAATTTTTATGCGACATAGTCTTCGCAATAAGAACATCGGCAGTAGAACCAGAGTAACTGACATCGCCCAACGGAGCAGTAAGCTGAAGTGGCATTCGGCCGAAAACCAACGGGAGAACCGAAAATTGTAGAGAAAGAGGGCTCTCGGTTAGCAGCCCCGTACTAGAAAGAGAAGTGCGTATAGTAGGCCATACGCACTTCTCCTATTAGATGGAATAATAACCTGGTAAGGGACGCAGGAAGTAACAGGGGAGTAACAGGAAGGAACAGGTGGCTCTGGACCGCACTTTGAGGCATTCCTTGAGGAACAGTTATGTTCAGCAATCGACTTATGATGGGTTGCGATGATGCTGATGATGATTATATTACATTTTACACAACAATCTGATAATGACTTTCGACGCCTTACACCTTAAATTTTGTCAGCCATTATTACCGTTCAATTACGAGTAGAATACGTCTGGATAAACTAAAAATAATGATGTCATCTACCTACAAAATTATGTCTATCTCTTTTGCAACACACACAATGGAAATTAGATGAACTTAAAAATTTCTCTTTAACGACCGCCTCGTAGTTGAATTCATCATTACATCAATGAATAATAAATATTATTTGCATTGACATATGTCATTATTTATTTTCATACTTTTACTTCTCTTTTTTAATTTCTATAAATATATTAAAAAAACACATTTAGGCCGATAATAGTCCTACGTCTTAATTTTCGATTAGAATATACATTACATTGTTTTTTCGTTTTAAAAATTCACCTTTCTGAATTTCCGAAGATTTAGTGATTTTTCCAATTCATCCTAAGACATCATATTTACTCGTTGCCATAAAGTTGCTTAGAGTATTATATAAATACCCATATTAACTACTCCTTGTTGAAACAAATAATTAAATGCATTATATTCATTGACGTATATTATAGCGTTCTTTAAATCTATGATTGTAGGTATTTATTGAATAGAATATTAATAAAAATGTTGAGTGAAAATGTTTTGTCACTTTATTTTTGAAGCACTCATGCTACGTTCTAAAATTAAGAACAGACAACAGAACACTATTACTTTCTACCGAGGAAATGCCATAAATTTTATTTAAAATTTAGGATAACTTTTTTATTTAATTGGTTTGCTGGGCGCAAGAAATAAGGTTGCTACGATCTTTGGTATCGCGATATACACGAACGACCACAGCAACAACGGTAAAACAACTGCAGCTGGAACTAATTAAACGTATAAAAATTGACATAATCATTATTCCATACTTCCCTGATTGCTCCACCCAAATTGGACCGATTTTAAGGTTTGGAGATTATTGGAATTTACTCATTAAGAATCGTTTTACATATATGTATATTGTTGCACGCCTAAGTTGACGTCAGGTACTTGGCACTAGCGCCATCTAGTGTCGGGGACCAGAGCGAGGAGGGCTTCCTAGAAAATGTCAATCTTGATCTTTCCACCAACAGCGTCATCTAGTATCGAACAGAAGAATTAAGCTTTCTAGAAGCCCCACACTCGAACTGTCGGCGCCTGGTCAGTCGGCGCCCGTATTTGCTGGAATATTCTGGATGCTTCGGTGGAAAAGTTATATTTAAAGCCGCTGCAAGCCGCTGCAAGCCGCGATCGAGGCAGTATTGAAATCGGCGAGACAAGCAAAGCTTCGAAGCGAAATAAAGTGAATCGGTGTAATTAATTATTAGTGCTACGCTCAGCCATAGGATGGACAGGTCATCAGGTACCTTCAAGACTGCCGAGGCGTCAAAAACAGATGTCCTCTCGGACGTATACACAAACTCCAGCCCGGAACAAAGGAATGTTCTAATTTGTACCCCAGTGTAGGAGAGATATGAAATATTAGCTGGAGAGGACATCTGAGTCTCAGTTAAAAAGAGCAAGGCCGGCTTTGCCATCTCCAGGTGGTAGTGATAGCGTTAAGGTTGTAAAGAAATCCCCCGATGTTGTGAAAATTTACGGATTGCGTGGCAGGGGTCGCCTTGGTGTTGTTGGCCAGCTTTCCCCGAGCAACTTATGTCACGAGTGGAATTACGTCCCCCCCCCCCAAATACGTGACGTACCCTGAGCACCCACTCTCAGGAAGAGCAGGGTCTCCGGGTGGTAGTGAACAGCATTAAGGTTGGAATGAAGTACCCCGATGTTGTGAAAATTCGCGGATAGCGTGGCAGGGGTCGCCTTGGTGTTGTTGCTCTGCTTATCCCGAGCAGTTTATGTCGCGAGCGGAATTGCGCCCCCAGAATACGCTCAGGAATAGCAGGGGGGAATTGGGCCTTGGGTAATAAATACTGATACCTTTATCAATATCGGGTATCAATACTTGTGATGGCTGCGCAACGTTGCCAGATGTCACGCCAAGCTGCAACGCAGCGTTCGGCACCGACAAAGCTGCTGGTGGCGATACCCGAGCGGAGTTGTAAATGCATCAGTGCTTACCTAGTTATTGTTTTTTATTTTAAAAAAGTTAGAAGATTTTCTTAGCACAAAATATGTAGTGGCTCAAAGCGATATACAGAACCTTATTAGACTAAAAACGATAGCATGGGCCCGTATTCTTGTTCGTTCTTTCATTCCTAAGGAACCTCTTCTCAAGTCGACAGAAAATATATTAAATCACTGGCGGTCGAAAAAAACACTCATTTTCGTATCTACAAATTGACATGTATTGTTTTAGCTTGTCCAGCCACTCAAGACAGCGTTGAACGGCTATTTTCTTCTTTGAAATTCGTAGTTTCGAAGTACCGTTTAAACTTTAAAAGCAATTTATTCGAAGATATTATCTTTAGATGACTATTATATCGTCCTTACTATGGCTCTCGTTTAGTCCATCTACAATTTTTAAAATATGGTGATAGGCAACAATTCTCGTACAAGGGTGTAAAATTTGCAACTATCATCAGTAATTGGCAAAAATGATAATTTCTTTTGTCTAATATTTGGCATTGTACGCAATCTGGGCAAACGGAATTCGGGATTTGGGGATTTTGAATTTGTTGCACCGATGACAGTTTATTTTTACACTCACGTATGACCTTATCTCATCTACGACCGTTGATGTTAGAGAGAGTAAATAACACACGAAAACGAAGAATTTATTTTTATTGCTTCGATATATTGGTATTAGTATCTATACCGATGAACTGATTTCAAGTATCGATATTTTTGTACTGAAATCAAATATCGATACAAATATCCATACCTAAATATTAGTATCTATATCGATAACCCGATATCGATACTTGAAAATTATGGGTATTACAGTCCCTGATAGATATATGATATATCTACTTTTGGCATAGCTGAAGTGGGCTTGTCTTAAGAATATATTTCTCATAAACTACAATAATTTATTTTAAGTAATCTTCTAGTAACAAAGTAGTTTGGTGTAATGAAACTTATCCTTAAAGTGCTTCATTAGTTTATATTAGAAACAAGTGATTTCTTGTTTAATTTTGTACTAAATAATTTAATATACCACGTTTTTTCCTATATTCGTTCGTACTCGTAAACTGTTATCCGGGCTATGTTCAAAATTTCAAGTCCCTAGCTCATCGGGAAGTGCTCGAAATTTGAGTTGCAAGATTCCATCCGGAACGACAGACAGACAGATAAACAAAAAATTGGCTTAATAAGAACGTGTTAGTAAAGTTATCATCATCATTACAGCCCTTCCTAAGTCCACTGCTACTGCTGTACATAAGCCTCCCCCAAGAAATGCCCCTAAGGACTAAGATGGAATGCCTCGTTTCTAGTAAAAAGGGTCTCCGGATTTCTATACTCACCATACGAAACACAGCAGCTTTAAGCTCCTATTTTACGCTGGTATTCTGTGAGAGCGTGGTCCTTCCCTTGTCTAGCCGACCCATTCGTGCTACAACCATAATATAGCCGCAGCGTGGCTCTACCACGTATAAAAATATTATCTGCAAATATCTATGGCCTGCAGTTGCCACTTACCGTCACGTGGAATGTATGTACGTTTGACACTCAATTTTATAAAAAAAAATATGTTTAAAAAGGGTAGTTCACAAAACGACTTTTAAAAGCAGTTACTATAATTTATCGACGAATATTAATTCCAAGAAGTCCTTGCCTTCGACCTTTCTCTCCGAAAGACAAATGACTCTTCTAGGAATTGATATAAGTGTCAGACAGTTGGGTCCGTGAATTATGGGATGTGAATATAAAGCAATCACTTTGTTCTACTTGTAGTACCAAGTAAGACAGTTTTATCGCACTCAGGAACAAAATGTTAAGATCCATTGAATATAAACTGAACTTTTCGTTATTGTTTCCGCTTATATGCAGGTAATGCTTATGAGGAAAAAATTGAGTAATATGTAATGTAAATTTATAAAAATGAAGACATTGATAATTTATATCAATGTCTTCATTTATTAATTTATAATTTGTACTTAAATTAAAATATGTGTAAAGAAATATATACATATATTAAAAAATAAAATGGTAACTAAAAAATTTAAGTGAAATGTCTCTCTGCAATATAGAAATAACTGTTTTGAATATGCAGAGAGAATTATTTACAGGCCATTAAGAATAACCATTTTTAGAAATTTTATCTGTCTGTCTTTTCGGCGAATCTTCGGAATGACAATTGTAATGAAACTTCAGCAATTTCAGGATCTAGGCTAAATTTTATCCAAGTCTTAGAGATTTTTTTGAGAGATCCAAAAATTGATGAAATAAATGGTCTGTAATTACCTTAAGCAATGACACGTAATAGATTCTTCCCAACCGAAGCCAAAGCCATTGTTATTACTACTACGTATAGAGAATACATCGCCTTGCACGACTTTGCGCCACGCATTGCGGTACGCTGTACCGCAACTGTTTAGTGAGTATCCAACGCTCGCACGGAGGAGTCGTGTTCGCTTCACATAAATAACAACTTCAAAATGCCTGGTTGTGTTCTTAAAGACTACAGTAAGCACTCCATAACATAAAAAAGTGATGGTTCAACATTTTATCGGTAAGTAGACATTAAAACGTTTAAAACTCTTTGATTTAAAGTTTTTCGAGTTGTTACAATGCCCCGAGAATCAGGCTGTCGACCGCCGCTATTTTGCAGTACTAATTATAGAGTAATGAAAACAAAAGACGCAGACATGCAACATACATTTGTGCCTATTTTGTTGTTCAGTTTGTCAATATATGACTTACCTAAATAACCTAAATCATTTTGAAGTATTTCTACAGCCGGGTCATGAGAAAAGACAAACGTGGATAAAATTTGGGCAAGTAATCGGAATGCAGAAGCATGGCTTCCGACTTCTCATACATATGGATGTTCATTGCACTTTAAGGATGAGGATAAGCATTATACAAAAATAGGACGAGTTTATCTTAGGAAAACTACTGTACCATGCGATAAAAACACCATAATAATATCGGTAAGTGTGGTACATATATAGTTCCAATTAAATTTTGTTTTTATTATTTTATACTTCTTGCTATATTATTTGCTAATTATGTACATATACTATGAGACAAAAAATATTGTTTATATCTTTATACAACTGTTCAATTGCACTACGAGGCAAAGATAACAAATGATTATACGAGCAAATGCCAAAAGCTCACTAAACTTATATTAAAGGCAATTAAATATTAATTTGTGTTGAATTATTTAGTATGTGTAATAAATAAAGTTTATATTAAATTGCAACGAGACTTTTATTTCACTTCTTTTATTTATTTAATGACAAGGCAGAGTATTATTTTGTAGTAGGTACGAAAGTTGTGTCCCCTCTGCGTAGTAAAATCTATGGGAGTGACTTGTTATACACTATGTTGAACGAAACGCGTAAGCGCCATGAAATCCCTGGCGTTTATGACGTTTTGGTCGCGAGAAAATGAATCCCTAACGCTAGTGCCGTATGTTTAAATAGTTTGGTTAGACGACGTAACTATTATTTTAGCGCTGCAGCGAACTTTAGTTCTAACTCTTACCAAAATGAAGCAAACCTTCGGTTCGGGATATCTCTTCTATACGTTAGTAATATAGTTCGACGGCCAAAGCGGATTCCAGAAATTTAAAAATAAATAAAGCATTGTCTGGATTCAGTAGGATCTCGTGTAAGATATATACGTACTGCTAATAAAAAATGTTGAAATTAGTTATTCAAGTATAGTTTTTAAAAAGCAATTAAGTTCAATGAAGACACCAATCCATGATATTATAACTCTGAAAACGTGACAGCGGCGAATATAATTTCGGTCACAACGACTTGCAGTGATAGGTGGTTAAAACAACACATCGAAAAATTGGCTCCGGGCTAACACCGTACTGTTCCGAGGGAATACATAATTCCTATAAAAACTTAAAAAACGCCGTCATAAGGTCTAAAATTTCGTAGCGCCCGCGACGATTAAGACTGCTTAGAAATTGTTAGAATCCTAAAATATTTAAAAAAAAATACTGATTTAAGTAATCAAAATAAAGAGCAAATAAATTACGAACGAGTCAAAATTATACAATCGTGTTTTTGAACAAGCAAATTCAAGAAAAAACATGTATTTACCTACATCAAAATTTCACTTTCGTTAGTAGTGTCACAGAATAAATAATAGCACTACGTAGTGGTGTCATATTCCTATACTATTCGATGAAAGGAGGTGCATTTTTTCACGGTGTCGCCTACAGATCAGCTCGCAGTCGACCGATGATATCCTATATAAAAATGCCATAGATTTAATGACTTCTTATATTTATGCAATCACTACACATTGAATTAGTACTACGTTACAACTAGTTTGCTACAGATTTTATCGCATTTAATAAACTTATTTTACATTTCAAATTAATTACAGTTTTTTATAGACTAGGATTCATGGAGCACACATTCCACCTGATGGTAGGTGGATTCTCAAGCTCATAGACATTTACATATATCCTCTATCGACCTGCAGCGTAAACTGTTACACACTAACTATATTAACGATATACTTTTTTGTAATATTACAGTAAGAAACGTAATATCTGATGTGAAAGTGGTTACATACAGTCCTTGAACAAAGAAGGTCACAGTGTGTTTTCATATTTTAGTACTCAGATGAAATTCCACACAGTCTGTAATTGTACCAGTATAACAGTCAGCTGTTTCCCTTAAAAGCCTTGAAATAAGTACGAGAAACCCGGACAGCTTTTAGGAAAAAAGAAACTAGACAGTGTTATAACATTTTACTTTTTTAATTTTATTCAAAAATTTACTTCGAAGTTTTTTTTATAGAATAAGGATTCCAAACGAGCGCACAGTCCAGTGCTGTGGCCCATTATTACCTACATTTATTTTCGATTAAGAATCAAAATTCAGATGCGTTGTTATCCCTGAGGGCTAATGGACGACACACACGGTCAGTTCAACTGATCATTCCAACTGATCAGTTTAAACGGACTGTTGATATTTTTAAAACATCGGATTTTCGATATATCGATAAATAAACTTGTATATAAAACTCCGATATTGATATCAGTTGGAACGATCAGTTGAACCGACCATGTGTATCGTCCATAAGATAGAATGCCTCGTTTCCAGGAGAAAGAGTCTCCGGTTCTCTACACTCACCATACAAAACATAGCAGCATTAAGCTCCTATTTTACGCCGGTAATCTGTGAGAAAGCCAATAAAAACTACAAGAGTGGACCTGGATAAATTGAAAAACCCTGAATCTGAAAAACAACTTCGCCTAGCCATTAATGACGAAATGTGTGGGCTAAAGCACGAGAGTGATAATCTTGTTTTCACAAATACGGAGCAAGCATGGCATAATTTTAAAACCTCAATTATGGACGCAAGTGATAACACCGCGATATAGGAAAACTGAGTGGATTACTGACGAAATCTTAAGACGTGAAAATAAATTGAAAAAAGAAAAGAATTATTCAATACAGCTTTCGATACGGAAGAAAATAAGACAGACAAAATAAATGTGGTATGGTGATCTTTGTTCTGAGATTGAAGAGTTGGATAAAAAGTTTGACTATTTTAACATGCATAAGAAGATTAAAAAGGTCATATCAACTAAACATCAAGGACGCACCCAAACAATTCTTCTTAATAAAGATGGCAAGTATGTCTCTTGCACAGATGACATGTTGATAACTTGGGAGCAATATGTAACCGAACTTTTTTGTGACACTCGTTTTGATCCTGTTGATTTCATTTATGAAGACAGGGGACCTGCCATTACAAGGAGTGAGGTCTATCATGCCATCAGAAATGCAAAAACAAGGGAAGCTGTTCGTCCGGATGACGTACATGTCGAGGTAATTAAAGTGATTAAGGAGTATAATCTGGATTATCTTGTTAGCCTCTTCAACGCTATTTACAACTCCGGCACGATTCCATCCGACTGGCTCAAATCGACATTCATCACCTTACCTAAGCTCAGGAATCCCAAAAGATGCAGTGATTATCGTACCATTTCGCTCATGAGTCATGTTTTGAAGCTGTTCTTAAAAATAATCCATAACAGAATTTACTCAAAATGTGAGTCCGTACTATCACATACTCAGTTTGGTTTTAGAAGTGGTTTGGGAACTAGAGACGTACTTTTTGGCTATCAGGTACTGGTACAAAGATGTTGGGATATGAATGAAGATCTGTTTGTCTCTTTTATTGATTATGAAAAAGCCTTCGACCACGTTCAACATCGCAAGTTGATTGAAATACTTCAGAAAATTGGCTTAGACTTCAACGACCGCCGAATCATAAAAAACTTATACTGGAACCAGCGTGCAAATATAAGGGTCAACGGGAAATTATCGTCATACATTGACATAGAAAGAGGCGTACGACAAGGATGTATTTTGTCACCCTTACTGTTTAATTCGTATGCTGAAGCCATATTTTCAGAGGCACTAGATAACAGTCCAGATGGCATATCAATTAATGGCAAATCGTTGAACAACATTAGGTACGCAGATGACACGATATTAATCGCCGATAGTCTTGCGGGTCTTCAAAGATTAGTAGATTCAGTGGCTTCCGTGAGTGTTGAATACGGTATTAACATCAATACCAATAAGACGAAGTACATGGTAATAAACCGAACACCTGAGCTTATCACGTCTTTATCCCTAAATGGTCAAGGTCATGAACGAGTCACCAAATTCAAATATCTAGGCACAATTGTTGACGAAACAGGAGATCACAGTCTCGAAATACGATGCAGAATAGAGCGGATACGCAACGCCTTTTCGAGAATGAAAAAAGTTCTTTGTGACCGGAACCTAAGTATTTGTCTTCGAACACGCATAGCGCGGTGCTATATCTTTTCTGTACTTCTCTATTGTGTAGAAGCTTGGACGCTGACAAAAGCCATGTCTAAAAAACTAGAAGCGTTCGAGATGTGGGTGCACAGACGTATGCTAAGAATTTCTTGGAGAGACCGCGTACGAAACACCAACGTGCTACAAAGAGTGGGGAAGATCACAGAAATACTTACAACCATAAAGAGGAGGAAATTGTAATATTTTGGGCACGTGATGCGTAACACCAAAAAATATGAATTCCTTCAACTTATTGTAACGCTCCCCCCCCCCTTCTTTATTTTAAAAATTATGTATATGTTACCAGAATAAATAAGATATGTTTTGATCTTCCTAAATGATCTTTCTAAAGGTTTAATAATAGGCCGTTTGTAATATT
>DWHP01002185.1:0-14804 GCA_018247895.1 Parnassius honrathi | reverse complement strand
TCCATCTTAGTCCTCACGGGTGACAACGCATCTGCATTTTAATTCGTAGTTGAGGATAGATGTAGATGACTATGGGCCACAGCAACCACTTACCATCAGGAGGACTGTGTGTTCGTTTGTCACCCTATCCTATAAAAAAAAACTTCAAAGATATTATCGATTCACCGATGCAAACACTTCGATTCGCAAAATACGTTATATTGCAAAAATACGAATCGTGGCTTTAAATATGTCGTTTCGTACCACGATAATACCACGATACTTGTCGATCATCATTGAAAGCCCACCACATCGACTTCTATTTTTAAAAAGTTGCACTGCCGTTTTAACTATATAACTTTTCAATCGTTATGACATGCCGAGTACAAGATATGCGCATTATAATGTTTTATTATCTCTTCAAAGGAGACAGCTGAATTAATGAGGCTTTGTTCGCAGTATTTAATTTAAGCTGATTGGTTCCAGTCCATGCTAGTTATGTTTCGATCAATTGAAACATGGTTAACATCTAATTTTTTGTGCAAGTCAATACTAAAGAATGTTGGTACTAATTTTAAATAATATCTTTTTGTAAAATAAAAAGTAAACTTATACTCCATATACGCCCTACTACTGGGCATAGCCTCCTGTCATTACTGAGACGACTTTAAGTCAAGGAAGTGTGCACCAGCACGCTGCCCCGATGCGTGTTAGCGGCCTAACAGCGGCGATTGGGTCTTCGACATATATATTTTTTTTATTTCTTAGGCATGCATAATTCCTCACAATATTTTACATCGCCACCAGGCATATGATAAAACAGTACTTTAAATTGTAGTTAATAATTAAATTGTGCCAGCGGGAGCGAACACAGGTTGCTTTAGTACTTTGAAAATAACAGTGAGCGCCTAGATTTTAGCATTAGCTCGCACAGCTGTTTTACTATCCTTTTACAAAATATTAATGCATAATTTATACAAAAACTATTTCTAGTTTTTCTTACACTTTAGGAATATACAGTACTGGCTTATACCCACCCGCTTCGCAGAACGCACGATAATAGACGATAATAACGTAGATATATACTATTAAATATTTTTATGGTACTATTGTAAAATCCGAAATGGGTAACCATATTAAATTTCAAATCAATTGGTTGTATAGTTTTAGAGATATCGCGATGCATCAGTCAGTCAGTCAGTTAGTGTATACACACACACACACACACACACACACACACACACACACATACATATATATATATACATATATATATATTATTGGAAAAGTGGAGGCCCTTTCATTTGCCAAGCATTTAACCACAACTGGCGACCCCGACGTGATGTGACATGCAACCAACAACCTCCGGAAATTCCAAGCTTCATCATCATCATAAAGTACCCCATCCATTCGATCCAGAGCAGGTATAATCTAGATACAATCAGTCTTGATACCTGTAAGCCATCTAGCTTTACAAGGTTCATTGCAGCACAATTATACTTCTTTTTTAATGTATTGGTGTTTACATCCCGGGACGTTGATGCGTCATCCCACGCCCTGTAGCACTCCTGCTTACAGCGTGATGCTATTTTACAGGAGCGACTAAACGTGGCTGAGATCTGCCTCTGATGAGCACCACAGAGGAAAAAATAAAACCTTTCATTCTGTTCCATACCGTGAAGTACTACATCAGCAACAACGTCGGAATCGTCCGGCGAGAAGCAAACCCGCCCCCAAGGGTAGGTTGCATAAAAAGACCGCATCCTATCCCAATCGACTGACCTATAGTGCCAAATACGTCGGCAGCCTGCTGAATGCAACCGCAATTCCAGCGTAAGCGGCACCACACTCCGGACAAGACAATGATCCAAGGAGCCAAGAGGGACATCGACGGAGACCGTATATCTGTCTAGATGAGAGGTCAGCAGAAGGTCCAACTGGGAAGGTGTAAGACTCCACATCTGGAATCCGCGTAGTCAAAGTAACCAGTTGGGTCAGACCATATGCCAAGGCAAAATCATGAACAAATCTCCCCGCATGATCGGTTAAACGTAAACCAAGCCATTCGGCGTAGTGGGCTTTAAAATCGCCGAGGATCATGGTCTCTATGAAGGGGATCTGCTGTAGCAACAAATCTATAGCCATTTGGACGTGGTCGAAGAGTCAGTCTGTTTCGGCATTACCGCTATGGGACTTAAAGAGGCACCCGTAGACGTGCGGATGGTCGTCGCTGTCTACGCGTTACCAAACGATGGACAGGCCCGAAACTTCAAGACTGCCGAGGCGTCGAGAGATGTCTTCTCTGACTTATACGCAAACTCCAGCTCTCGGCACAAAGGAGTATTCTAATTTGTACCCCGGGTAGGTGAGATACGAAACATCAGCCGGAGAGAACACCTGCGTCTCGGTCAGAATGAGCAGAGCCGACTTCGCCGTCTCGAGATGGTAGTGGACGGCGTTTAGGTTCGAGTGAAGTCTCCAGAAATTCACGAATAGCGTCGCAGGGGTCACCTTGGTATTCTTTCTCAGCTTGCCCCTAGCAGTTATCCCCGTATATTGTCCCGTCCCCCCAGAAGATGCAGGGCAGTCTGAAGACCTACGCTCAGGAGTGGAGTAACTTGATCGTGGATGGGTGCTTGGTGAGGGATTCTCCAGGGGTACCTTTCTGGGGTAGTCTTACATTTAATTCCGCTAACATGTTGATGGGATGGGGGGGGAGGAGAATTAGGCCTCCAGCCACCTGCACTCGCCAGACGAAACACGGAAGCTGAGCTTCCACGTCGCGCCGGTATTCTGTGAGGTCGTGGTACCACACCGGTTGAGCCGGCCCATATGTGCAACAGCAAAGCTACCAGGTGTCTCTACTACTGTTAAGATACATAATAATTTATCAAATCGGACTGATAATTCCAGAGATTAGCATGTTTAAAGAAACAAAAAAAACCTCTTTCGCTTTATTATATTAGTGCAGATTTTATCTCATTCAAGTTTACACTTCAAAACTTACGGATGCCATCCCACGTGATAAGCGTAGGAACTAAGGTAAATATCTTCATACGAGTCGATTATAGGGAAGGCCAATGTTCAGCAGTAAATTATAGATTAGCTTTAATGCGTGCTTTTAACTGTGTGGTGGCAGTGTTTAAATATCCAATACTACATTTCATCTCGTCTGTGTTGTAAGAGGGAAATAAACTTAGAGATGGGCAGCAGTCTCTTCCTCATAACAACTCGAAAAAAAACTACGGATGACAACCCACTTGCCAACCGTGGCAACTATAGCAAATATTCCCCTTATGAGGAATTTTATTGGGAGGTCATGGTTACACTAACCCATATCAACGGATATATTGTTGAAGAATTTATTCGTATATAATCGTAACATAGGTAACTTGGAAGCATGGTGGCTAACTTACCGCTCCTTAGCTTTGAAGTAGACGTCTGGGTTCTAACAGAGTGCAGACGAGATAAATCTAAGTGAATCCCACAAATCCCGAATTACAGTGATTTAGAAACAATGTACAACCTCAACCAAAATTATGACGTAATGATTTATGCTAAATCTCTATTTAAATCCTGAATTTAAGGAAATAAAACTCAAACATGCCTCTTAACTACAACATATACAAATTCTTGATGTGATGATATTAGGTAATTATAGTTCACCTTCAAATTCAAATGCACCAGATTTAATTGAGACCTTGGAAAATACACAATAATACAATGTCTAAAAAACTTGGACATAATTAAAAGTCCGGGACCAGGAGGTATCACATTTTTTTTCCTTAAACGTACTGCTAGCTCAATAAGCATACCTCTGTTCTATTTGTATAACCGCACTTTGCGTGAAGGTTTAGTGCACACAGTCCGGAAATTACCGAATATAACCCCCATGTTAAAAAAAGGTTGTAAAACTGACGTAACTAATTATAGACCTATTTCATTACTTTTTCCCTATCAAAAGTCCTTGCATGTTTAGTACATAATTCAATATATCCGAGTCTACCCAACTTTCTAATTCCAGAACCACATGGTTTCGTAAAACACCATCAGTAACCTTACTTTATATACAAACTCTCTGTTTGATAATATGGACAATCGAATACAAACTACACTGTTAAAACAGATTTTTGTAAAGCTTTTGATAAGGTGCATCTTTCCATCCTTCTTCAAAAACTTGCGTTCAATGCTATACGCGGATCTTGCTGCAATGGTTTTCTTCGTACGTTATTAGTCGGATCCAAAAATGTGTGGTTAATGGATTCTCTTCTAGCGAGAAAATAGTATCCTCAGATGTTCCATAAGGATCTATACTAGGTCCGTTGCACTTCACATTGTATATTAACCATATTAAGTCTTGTTTTATAAATAGTATTTTTTGGTATATGTAGACGACCTGAAAGTTTATCGAAGTGTAAAGTCCGTTAATGATTGTGAGAAGCTACAGGAATATCTTGACCGGTTATCTAACTGCTGTCTAAACAATAAGTTGCAATTAAACATCCCTAAATGTAAATCTAATTCTTTCACCAAACACGTAAAAATCTACAATTACACATATACTCTTCCTAACATTTCCTTAGAAAAGATATAATTAATAAAAGATTTAGGCATCCTTTAAGATTCAAATTTGACCTTTAATGCTTATATCAGCCATGTTACAAACAAAGTGTATCAAATGTACGGAATTGTTGGATAAACATGTATTTTTTTAAAGATCCTCATCTTACTTACTACTTTTTAAATCACTTATCGGAACACAAATTGAATATGCAACGCAGGTGTGGAACCCCTATTATAATAAATACGGTGAACTTCTAGAATCATTACAAGCAAAATTTCTTCGTTTTATAAATTATAAATGTTACCATGCTAAATCATAGTTTCGCAACTTCTTAAAAAAGTTTTCAATTCACGCTTTATAAGCAAGAATAATATTTTTTGATCAAATACTATTATTAAAAATAATTCGAAATGATTTAGATTGTAATGAACTACTTAACAAAATATATATCCGTGTCTCTAGTAGTTCTCAACGCATTAGAGATGTGTACAACATAAATTTTTTGCGCCTAAATTGTATAAAACCAATACGAGGGAACGCGTCCCATTAAAATATATAACACGCATTTTTCAAACATTGACCTTATTCACTTTATCACAATTACAATTTTACAAGAACGTTCTAAGAAATTTAATGATTTCTTAAATTTACGCGAATACTACACATTAAATAAAACAATCATGGTCACGCACCCGAAACGTCGGGATTATAAAAATAAGTTAAAAGTGATAATTAAACGCGACAAAATCCATAAATAATAGTTTTATTTAATTCTAAGAAAGTTGTTAGACATTGAATAGTATCTTAATATTTCAACTTGTTACTGTTAGTAACTTTTTCTTCTTTCCTTTTGTTTCTATTTGACTTTTAATGTTGCTGATTATTGTCAACTCTCTTTTTCACTTACACTCTGTTTGCTGTGGATTTATTATTTATTGTTACCAATTTAATATTACTTATAATACGTGGTAGAGCCACGCTGTAGTTATATTAAAAGTATAGTTGTAGCACGAATGGGTTGGCCCGACCGGGGAGGGACCACGCGTCACAGAATACCAGCGTGAAATAGTAGCTTAATGCTGCTGTATTTCGTATGGTAAGTGTAGAGAACTGACCCTTTTTACTGGAAACGAGGTATTCCATCTTAGTCCTCACGGGTGACAACGCATCTGCATTTTAATTCGTAGTTGAGGATAGATGTAGATGACTATGGGCCACAGCAACCACTTACAATCAGGGGAACTGTGTGCTCGTTTGTCACCCAATTCTATAAAAAAAATGCGACAAATCGTCGAATTCTTGATTTTTAGGCGCTATTAGAACATACTTACGCGCTTTGCGCAGTGGACTTCCGAAACAACATACGGAAAGCAACGCCTGATTCTATTAATTACGAATACAATCGATATAGCAATTTTAGATGTGAACATTGCGTAGATGTGCATAGATGACTGTAACCAATTTAACATTGTTATCTAGAATTTTGTGAGTACATGTCGTCGGCAGATTGTACGATTCTTCACTATATAAGCGGTGTCGTCTGTCGAAGACTGTCAAAGTCTGACTGCCAAAGGCAAATGTGTCCGATCGTAGAATTAGGTAGATTTTTTCATGATTTGGTCGATAATTTATATATACGTGGTAGGGCCACGCTGCACATACATTAGTAGTATAGTTGTAGCACGAACGCGTCGGCTCGACCGGGAAAGGACCACGCTCTCACAGAATACCAGCGTAATATAGCTGCTTAACACTTTCGTGTTTCGTACAGTGAGTGTAGAGCACCGGAGACCCTTTTTACTGGAAAGAGGCATTCCGTCTTAGTCTTCACGGGTGACAACGCATCTGCATTTTCCACAGCAACCACTTACCAACAGGTGGACTGTGTGGTCGTTTGTCACCATATCCTATAAAAAATGTAAATGTGACTTCTGTTAAATTAGTATCAAATACGAAAACACCTTTTTATACAGAATATAGATGACAAACAAGCTCACGGTTCACCTAATGGTAAGTGGATGCTGAGGCCTATAAACATCTACATCTTTCCTCGATTATAAATCAGAATACAAACGCGTTATCATTCCTGAGGACTTAGACTGAATGCCTCATTTTCAAAAAAGGGTCTCCGGTTCTCTACACCATACGCAACACAGCAGCATTAAGCTGCTGTTTCACGCTGATATTCTGCGATAGTGTGGTCCTACCCCCCGGTGGAGCTGACCCATTCGTGCTACAATTATACTACTAATATAGCTGCAGCTTGGCTCTACCACGTAAATATCTGTAAATAAATATGTATCTATGCCTAATGTTACATATTTATTGCAAGATCGAAGCGTACGTTAACTTCACAATATGTACATTTCTTATAAATACGGAGCTAAAACATACATCACAATATTTGTAACCTAGAGTATGGATAATATTGAGGGAAAAATATAATACATTTATGAACGTTTATAAATACAAATTATTACAAAACTTATAGTGTAAGGCAAATAACTAGCTTATATACGTTCCAGCCCTAAGTACAGATTTAACCCCGTTACTCAACTTACGAACTTCCACTTTTCTCACAGTACAGATAAAAAATCTCATACATACAAACTGTTACACTTGTCCCTCGGAAAGGGCACAAACTAGGGACCTTTATTTGGCATGATCTCAAAAATACCTATCTCGCTTACTTTCCATATATCTACACACACATGGATACGCTGTCTTCAATATATCGCCATTTGGGTCAATGAACTTTCATCCAGAGCGTTCCTTGCCGACCTAATGCCTCTCACGCTATTTTACGAAAAGTATTTAGGCGAAACGTCTATAATAAAAGAATTACATATATAATGTTTGTAACAATTCAATTACAACAAGGCCACATTCTGTGTAACAAGTTTGCTTTCGTGATGAAAAGGAAACAATTTCCAAATTGCGAAACATGCAAGACAATAGAAGAGTATACAACACTTGCTTGCGGAATGTTCTAAAAACCATCACGAAAGGAAACTACTAGTCGCCAAAACTAACATTAAAATATGTATGGGTGAATATCAAAGCATTCTCTCTGAACCACTGTCAAATGCTGCTCAAATGGTGTATCATTTTGTTAGTATTTTGTATAAGTAATTTAATAAATTTTAATGTGTTATTTAGTTGTAAATTATAATGGGACTGATATGTTATAAATAACGAAGTCTCTAAATTAAAAAAGAATAAAAAAAATTACCTTAAGGCCTTAAATACATATAAAAGTTTACTTGGAATTAGAATTAGAAGCATTTTCTATGTGTGCAACTTATTGTTTTAATACAAATTCTTATTAGATAGAATAGAACCATCGTCATACAGCCTATCAAAAGTCCACTGCCTAGCAGTAACATTACCACGCTCGGCAGGCAGATCGGCAAATAGTAAAGTAAGATTCGAAACAATAAAATCTGCTTATCATTTTCAATGTTTGTCTTAAACCATCATTGCACAGCAATTAAAATAGGATACATATTTTAGAATAACTATTGAAAATATTATTTTAATACATTTACCAATGATTTGAAAAAAAAATCCTGTACTTGGAAGAACCAGCAAGAAGCGGAAGGAAGTAACATTAAACAGTGAAATGCACATCATGTTGTTAAATTAAGATTTAAATGTTCACCTTACCAGTGTCGAAACAGCTAGACTAGTTTACTTTAGCTATTCCAATAGCACAATGTCGTATAGTATTTTACTACTTGGACAGTCGACTGACACAATTATATTTGTGAAGAGGGTCATAAGAGTAATTTATTCGTATCTCGGGTTGTATTTTGTGATGCCAAAAAAGTTTTCTTTCTTTACTTCTTTCTAGAAGGCTTGTGCGCGTGCGCGACGTGAAGTCCGACTTCAAAATATTTTTATTTCTCAGGAATGAAAGTTTCCTCACGATGTATTCTTTCACCACCAAGAACGTAGTAAATCAACTGTTGAAATTGCAAGCAACAAATTCAAGGGTACAGGCGACATGTTTAATATTATAAATGTTTTTATTTTTTAAACTTTTAATAATAAGATATTCTATTGTTTCTAGCAGCATCACATGCACCAGGAGCCCATCGTTTGGAGGGCGTAAAGCTTAGCCCCTGTCCCGCGCCAACGCCCCTCGAGGCTGCCCCCAGATGATCGGTTCATTCTGGAACCTGTGCCGTGCGTGCCCTTCCATGCCTGTTGACAAGGTAAGTTCATATTAGTATATAATAATAGTTTATTATATTGAAAACATCAATATACTTTGAAAAATGTTTAAATGCAAACCCAAGAAAAATATGCTTTCGCTAAGTAATAAGGAGCAAATAGTTTTCTACTATGAAAAACATTTAAGTGTTTTTAATCTATCGTAGTGTTGCATCGATATTTCACTTTGCATTACTAAAATAACGAAGTTTCATCGATATCGATGTCGCAGTCAATAAGCTTAATTAACCTTTCAGTTAACAGCCTAGACTTTTTACTGCTACTAGCCTTTTTACGCATGATTAGGCTCAGACCAGCAACCGTTTCGTTGAATGAAATTAATAGGCCTATGTCCAATAATGCGCTTTGAGCTATATTATATAAATGTACGTGGCTTTAGGGTTGTCCAAGCGTCACCCCAGCTGCACCTTAACCTACTGTCGCTGGTATTTCAAGAAAGTTGCAATGTTGTATTAGACTGAAAATCAATGCTATTACGACTACGTTTAGTAAAAAGAATAGGCTGTTAACAGATAGGCTAATAAAGCCAGTTGGTTGCAATATGGATAATATATATATATATATAACCTCAGTATATCGTAACAAAGTACAAATTTTATGAAAGAAAACTATATTCACCCTAAGGACTAAGATAAAATGCCTCGTTTCCAGTAAAAGGGACTTCGATTCTCATCAGACCATTCGATGAACAGCAGTGTAGTCCTTCCCCGGTTGAAACACTTCGTCTGCAACTATGCTCCACCTCGAAAGTCTTGAAAAGTTCTTTTCACAGCTGTGAATTAAAAGTCTGGTACAAAAGATAATTAAAAACCGAATTCAAATTGCTATAAAAAGTTATTTATTAGCAACCGTTAAGTGAAATGGTTTAGGACTAAAAAGGATTTTAAAGGGAGTAATGAAATTTACTATGATTCCTCTAAACCTCGACCATACGATTAAAAAATCTGTATAATAAATATTGTTTTTTTGGAATGATGGATAAACTAAGTGTACTCTTAACCGACAAGTGTGCGCATATAGCGTAGGTAGTGTATCAGGATAGTGCCATATTAAAGTACGTAGTCTCAGCCTACCCCTTTGTATGTAATATACTGTATTAAGCATGTTTGCAATTTACGACAGAAAAATATAGCTAGAAATTGATATCTATCTCCATTTGGTATCGCCAAATTAACTTTCTTCGTCTCTATTCGACCTCGATTAATGTTATGTTAGGGTTGGTTACGGGAAAAAGTTCTTACATATAAGTAGAATAATTTATTTCAGAAGGGTTCCAAGTTGTTGGTGTTCTTAACTTTGTACATGGCCAACTTTGATATGCACACAAAGCTAGCTGACTTAACTAAGCCGTGGTAAAATATTTACGGTATGTTACACTGAATTCGAATTTCGAACAAACCATGAGCACTGCAAAAGAATGCGTAATATTATATTTGAGTAAAACATACCCATTTCGAATGTTCGTTGTAGGTTAAACTAGTTTCAGATTACCTATAACCCAATACTTAATATCGTACTTAAAGTATAGATATTACAATGTATTTCTAAATCTAAGCAAACCAAACCCATCAAAAATCGCATATCACCGTGTTGGTCTGAATATTGACTTCCTAACATAATCACGTTGATATTAACCGGTACATAGATATTGAAATATGTAGCATAAGTATCAGTTATTAATATAAAATCGAATACATAGAAAATATGATTAAGAGGAGTTACTACCGCACTCAGAGACGTTTAACGTCTACTTAAGGCGCTCCTTAGTATAGATTTAAAAAGTTCACTCTCAGAGCCTAATGGTACGTTCGCGTTTCTTAATGACAATTAAAGTTAAGAACAGTGTTACATACATGATATTATATTATTATTTATATTTTGTCATTAACATTTGGGTATAATTCTTACAATTAAAAATAGTGCAATTTGAAAGGAAAACATTTCATCTTACTTAAAATGTTTCAAATAAATATTTTTTCTTACTGGCAAGCACTCTTTAACTAGAAGCGAGCAACACGTATAGCGCCTACTAAACGTATGTCCATACCACGTCTAGAGCTCATGGCGGCTCTATTATTATCTCGATTAATGAAAGCTACTTTAAACATTTATGGTAATCGCATACCTCGCGATCAGATATACGCGTGGTCGGATTCATCTGTGGTGCTAGCGTGGTTGCGTTCTTCTCCACACGAGTGGAAAACCTTTGTTTCCAATCGCATAACAGAAATTATAAGTAATATTCCGTATTGTCGTTGGCGGCATGTTCCGTCTGCAGATAATCCGGCAGACGCGGCTTCACGTGGAATGCTTCCCTCCAATTTTTTAAATCACATCATATGGTTCCACGATCCTCACTTTTTACAAGAGGACGAGACTACTTGGCCTGTTTCCTATATAGGATTATAATGCACGAGTGGTTGAAAAATAATACGCTCTATTCACTCCATCTCCTAGTCAAATGAGACAAAACCACATTACCAGAGAGAGAGAACCGGTGCAGAACCCACGATTTTACTAGATTATTTTTACATAAAAACCCAGAAACTGAATTTTGATGCGACCCGGAATCTGAGCCAAGGCCCTTACAATCTCCAACAAGGCAGTTATCGCTCCAGTATTGCTAATAGTCAACTCTCTATGTCTGAGAAATATATAGCGGCGTCGTTCGTGACGCGTTAAAGTGAAGTAATTTAAAACAGCAATTTATTGTAAGCGGCACGTGCCCGTAATTTCCCACCTCCGCACATCGGAGGTTTTGCAGTTACTATTAAAAGTTTGGCTTCTCGAACGGACTTTTTGCGAGCGAAAAATAACCTAAAATATTTTTATTTCCAAATTTCGCATTGTACGAAAGTAATTTTACATCCGACATTGAACAATAAATTTGTTATTCCCTTAGTTTGGCTTCAGAATTGATTTACTGTTTCGAATAAGGTTAACATTTCATGACATAACATGAGTAAACTAAAGTAGCATTGGGTCGGCCATGTAGCTCGAAGGACTGACAACTAATGAGAAAGTAGGGTTCTGGAATGGCAGCTTCGTACCTGCAGGCGAAGTGTAGGTTATCCCTCTACTAGATGGAGTGATGACTTGATAAAACATGCAGGAAGTCGGTGAATGCAGATGTCTTAAGACCGTACTCTGTGGCATTCCTTGGGGAAGGTCTATGTTCAACAGTAAAGAGCTGTAGTGATGATGATGATGATGAACCGTGAACAGAAAATGTGCGAGAGAGTCAGTTACTGTAATAGCCAATCCACTAGCCAATCGTAGCGGTTAAGGAAAATCCTCTTTAACGGGAAAGGTGTTCATGACCAGCAGTAGACTTTAACGAGCTGACGAAGAAATAAGGAAGCAACTAATTCGGTCGGCATCAGATAATAGAAGAATTAAGAAAAAGGAAATATTATGCTATTCCAATCCATAAGTATCGAAAAAGAAAAATTCGCTAAGTCCCGTAAACTAGACATAAAATATCTTGAGTATTGACAAAAAGTCTTCACTACTGAAACTGACTGAAAAATACTAGAAGATATGATTTCTTCTACGTCTAGGACTCCAACTAGATAGGTTCCACTATTTTTGTCGACAAACGTGTACTAATGTGTTCCGATCGGAAAGGTGACGAAAACCATTTTAATTACAGGCTGTGAGGTATTCCACAACAGTCCTCCGAGGTGAAAATGCACCCGTAACCACATTTTCCCTTTGATGTAGGTTGCAGGTGTCCATAGACTGCAGTAACTACTTAAAATTATCGTTGTAACATGGGTCGGCTCGACCGGGGAAGGACCACGCTCTCACAGAATACCAGCGTATAATAACAGCTTAATGCTGTTGTGCTTCGTATGGTGAGTGTAGCGAATCGGAGACTCTTTTAACTGGGAACGAGGCATATTTCTGAAGGGTGAAAACCTATCTTCATTTTCGTTTCTTAATCGAGGATAAATGAAGATGTCTATTGTCTATGGGCCACAGCTTCCATATACCGTCAGGTAGACGGTATGCTAATTTGTCAACCACATTCTGTATAAAAAAGTAAAACATGATTTACGAGACGGAGATCAACGTGAAACCCGGCGCAGTAAAGGAAATTGGACATAACGGTTTACGTCTTCGTAATGAGCGCTCTTACCTATATTAAATTGTTAACTATTCTGTAGAATTATTAAACCTATAAAGTGAAGTCGATTGTTTTGATTACATACATATTCAGTAAAAGTAGCTTTTGTCCAGCATTGGACAGCTATGGACAGATAAAGGAAGAAAATGTCATTTTCATTTATTCTTACTTAAAACAGACACTTCATTTCCTGTTACAAGTCAGAAATAAAAACAAATTTGATGACAGTTAATTTAAATTTCCACAAGGCAAGTTTCAATAACCAATATATTCCAACAATTAAATTTATAGATTTAATGAACGTAATGTCGTTAATGGTCCAGAATAGAATCACCAGGTTTTTTTTAAATTATCGATGGGCAGTTAAACAAAGAACAAATACTACATAAGAATTCTCCTTTTAAATAGTACTAATTTTTACGGATTCTATCGCGCATATTTAACTTTTTAATTACCCGACGTTTTGAGCACTTTACAGTACCCATGTTCACGGGGGGACTGAGATGTTCAACGTCCAAATGTTATAGTTAACCGCGGTTACCATAGATTAAAATTTAACTTTTGTTACGATCTACACAGTATGAACTTATGGTATCATGAAGTTTTGCAGTTGTATGCTTGGGTTGGGATTTAATTTTATTTATTATAGGATCCCAAGCAGATGGCAGCACCCAGCCATCTTCTGTATTGAAATTAGTATGTTTTTTCACCACATTCACAATCAATCAAAGAGCTGATGTGAAGAATCGACGCCCCGGGAAGTCTGCAGTCCGTGAACACGTACAGGATCGCCCCAGTCACTACATCAGATTTGATAAACCACAAATCCCCGCTAAAGAACACCGATTCCTTCCAAGGTTGATTCGCGAGGCTATTGAAATCAAAAACCGAGTCTCCTCAGCAATGATTAATTTTGATAATTTAACTTAAGCGTACGACACTTACGCCGTCCCTGGAGACATTGACATGCTCATTGGGGCATCTGTCTTCCCTCACCTTCTGATACACAATAAGGTCAGGGGTAACTCCTCGTATATCGCACCCTAAGCATTAGAAACCGATTTCGGGTTACGTTATCATTGGCCCAGCTCCTACTACTGATATTAATAATGTCGTTACAGTCTAATAATTCGGGATTAGGTAGTAAACTTGTTGTAGTTTCGTCACAGCCGAAGGAAACGTCGAATAGGGATAGCCCTGGAGCTAGGTTTAAAGACACCGCGAAGAATGCCCAAATTAGTAAAGTTAGATCGCCCCGCGACCTATCAGGTGATATATTCGGTGTATGTGTTTCGCGACCTGGGACTCGAATCGAAGTCGTTAGCGGAAGCGGGCGCGGTGTAAAGTGTTGTTGCGGTCACGGCACATTGAGACGCCGTGTAGCTGCGGCAGAAAGCGTGCCTTGTTGGATGCTACGGAATAGACCTGCCGGGGCCGATCTTGCATGTTGGAAAGAAGTGAGGCTTCGTGAGCAACAAGCCATAAGCAATGTTGTTCCGAAGCGTTCGTCGCATAGCTTCACCGCTTATAATTATTAATACTTATAATTTGATTCACTTTAGAAATTGTATACCTGTGGTTAGAGAGTTTTGTGTGATTTAAATATTAGTTTGTCCTTGGTATAATTATATATCGATATTTTGTTTAGTGTTCATTTAGCTTGTTAGTGTTCCATATAAAAAATACAGTTTAGCTACGCCACAGCAGTACGCTGGCGCTTCTAGAACGTGAACCTTCTAAAAGTGATTAAGTAGTGTTAAGTAGTGTATTTTTTTTCGTTTGTTTATATATAGAAATTATTGCGTAGCGTGATTTACGTTTGTCAATTTGCGAAGTTTCTACCACGACGTCCGTGTATCGTTGCGTTCGATTATAGTTATGCTGAGTTGCTAGTAG
>DWHP01002184.1:0-14808 GCA_018247895.1 Parnassius honrathi | reverse complement strand
ACAAGCAAGTTGGGTCCTACTAGATATCATATTATATTTATTAATTCAGATTTTAAATGAAGAATATTATTATTTTTCGCAGGTACATTAATTTTGTTTATTTAATATTCGAAAATCTGGCGTGATCACGATGCGTACTGAAGGCCACCTCTAGACTCCTAGATGATTCAACTTCCCGTTTTTTCTCATCCAACTCGGAGCGGCAAACATATGGCACATTTATAATCACGTGACAATTTTTAGTACCACAAATCCCGCAATATACATATTCTAATACACTTTCTGTCTATTCGTCTACGTCAATATCATGTATGAATCGGAAAGATCACTATCATCTTCGATAATTTAACAAAATTATTTACTTCTGGCAATTCATTTATTTTACGGGGTTGTTACTTGAGAATGTTAATATATTAATATGCTTCAAAGGAACGCAGTTGCCGACTCCACCCTCTCGAAATTCGGCTCTTATGATGAGTTTTTTTGTAATTTTTGTAAGAGTTGTTATTAAAACCTCCTCTGGCTTTAATTGCCGGAAAGAAGAGTTCGAGGTCGTCTTCACTAATTTTATATACTCCAACAAATGTTTGTAAAGCGCCAACGCACTTTCCATATCAAACTAACCCCCGGAAATCCAGTTTTTCTTCTGGAATGTAAAAATAACTTTCCTCAAGAAAATTGTAAGGTATAAGCACTTCCACCTTCAAATAATGCTCTAATTGAGTGGCTGTTAAGAACATCAAAAACATCGTTCATAATGTTAATAACGTTTGCAGTATCACTAGTGTTATCTCTCTTACTACTCTCTTTTATTTTCAGTTTATTGCAGCAGAATTCTAAAGCATTTGCCACAGAGCTACTGAATAATTGAGTACCGAGTTTAACCTTCATTTTTTGTTTTTCAAACATAATGTGTACCTATCTAAGACTGAGATCTATAGACCATACTTTAACTTTGCTAAGACTTTACTTACACAAAACTTAGCTGAGTATATGCTTAACATAATTTTTGATTCTGAATTTATAGTTGTATCGGGATGAGATTCAGCTAAGTTTATAAAATTCAAAAAGACCCGACATTATTTGGGCTATTCTGTAACCTTGGTTTGTTTAAGGACATTGTGATATAATGGATAATATACAGTGAGACTCTACTTTAGAAATTTAAAAATAATATAAATATTTAATAAAATTTCTGTTTTTTTCTGCTAATTTGACGATTGTGGAAGGGAACGGATGAGAAGAGCACAAAAATCATAAAGATTTTTTTTAAGAAATTCAAAATAAGTTTGAAATGACGTAAATAGAAAATGAATTAGTGCTATTTAAAACTAGAAGATGGCCTAATACTACCTATTTATTGTTATTAATGACAATTAGAAAATTTAGAAATGCCTCGAGGCCTTCAACTAATTTGAATAAAAAAAATATTATTTGTTTATCACATAACAGTGTGGTTTAGAAAAAAGATTAAGAGTTACAATCAAATCAATTTTAGGTGGTAAGGGTCATCTAATAACATAATAAAATATAACATACTTTAAGAGAAGGTGAGGGCACTGCATTGTCATGTAACCTGACTCCTCGAAGTGCATTGAGCAGACATACCACATTTTATGTCAGGGGTTTATATTTTCAGTTTCAATTACAGATAGCCATTTTTTCTTTAATATTTCATTTACTGGAAACCCGATGAAGAAAATACCATTGTAACAATAAACAAAATTTTGTACAAAAAAAATTGTACAAAATCAAAGGTATTTTATAGGTCAAAACATCTTCGTACAAAATATTATCGAAACTTCATTACCGCTGATCGCATTACGTGCTTCTCTATGTATACTAACCTAACTTAACTAATAATGGTATGTAAACAATTCAATTAAATAAAGAAAATATCAACGCTGAAAGCCACACAAAACCGATACAGATCTCAGTAATCTTTCAAAAGATTTTCTTATAACAATACATCAAACAAAATCCATGAAAATCGATGAAAATAGACCATTCACAGGTTGGTAACCGTACTAACCTGTGAATGGTCAATTCAGGCTGATTTTTGTTTTTTCTTGCACCTCACTGTTTTATGAAACACGAGGGCATTATTAGCTATTTACGGCAAATCCTAGTGTACCACAATACCTAATTACTAGCCGTATTTTGCAGGAAAACAACAAAAGAACTTTTAGCACGCAACAGTTTGACAGCAAATCTACTACAAAACCTGGCCCTTAAGATGGAGACGCGGTCACGCATGAACGAGCTAAAGACGTCACATGAAAGTGTTGCCAAAATAAGCACTTGGCTAACTGTAGTTGTCTCTTTGTTCTAAGGTAGCTACTGATTTGTTAAAAAGAGACAAAACTGTTTTTGACAAGTGTGTCGATATTATAGATATTTGTATTACTATTATTTCTATAGTAGAATATGGCGCCTCCATAGGTATTATATCTTTATGGCTCGCCACTAACCTAATACATTTCACATTGTTGGTGTATAAAATCCACTAGTTAGTCTGTGACACAGAGTACTTTTTGTATACCTGAAAGTCTGTGATCTATACCGTATGGTCTTACTACTTTTGCTTAGAAATATATAACCCTACATTAAAAAATCATTAAATGACATTTTGAATTTTGATTTGTTATTTTGTGCTTTCCCGGAGTGCTTTTTGTATACCTGTTCCATAATATGCCAAGGAATTAACTAAAACAGTAGCAATATCAAACGTTTTCGCGGAAAAGCATTCGTTGCGGTTTCTCATTCTCGTGGTGTATAGTACATTAACTGTACATTGATGAGTGCTATAGCAAATGCTACATTAATTCTCAACATGCGATTTTCTTCAATCATGATAAATTCAAATTAATAATTAAGTTAAAAATAGTATATCCTTAAGTATGTTTTAGTGTAGTAAGAAGTAATAAGTAAGCCGGTATATCAAAATGTATAATTTATTGTTAATTGAAGCTGTATGTTTTTTGCTGTCATTCCCAATACAGAACATAATAGGAGCACAGGCGATCGGCGGGTTAATAAGATCTCAGAAAGGAAGATATTTAGTAGATTTGAGTGGATGCGGTGTAATTGAAAAACAGTGCTCAAGTTTGCATGATGATCTTACAATTCTATCATGTGCATTGAATGCAACTCATAATAACAAAACACAGGCTACATTACTTTGTCAACACAAAGTATGGATACACCAAGCTGAACTTTTAGACAATGCCTACATTGATTATAAATTAAAGGAACCTTGTCAAGAAGAACCAGTTATATTGGATTGCCTGAGTCCAACTGAATTCAGTATAGACTGTATTTTGAAACGAAAACCAAGTGTGAAAGATAAAACTTGTTGGAGTGTCATTAACAACATTGAATCTTTAATCTTTAATGACTGGCAAATAACAGGCAATTTTTTGAGAAATTGCTTTGATGATATTAATGCTTTTAATTGTGGTAGGATACCAACTGACACTAGGAGTATGTCACAACTTCAGACTTTAAAATGTCTTCAAAGTCAAATTACAAATCTTAAGCCTGAATGTCAGTCAGAACTTAATGTTCTGAATGAAATGAAGTATAGTACTCTCCAGTTGGACAAGGTTGTCTTTGCTGCCTGTAACTTAGACCTAAAAAACTTTTGTCCTGATGAAGTACCTGGATCTCTTCTAATGTATAAATGTCTCGTAAGACATAAGTATGAGAAAGGTTGATATTTTAGTATTAACAGAGTAAATATTACTTGAATTTTTAGATTAACATTTTTTTATTTCAATGGAATGTTTCAGGTATGACAAAAAAGTGCCAAGATCAACTTTTTTATGTCCAAAGAAATGTGGTTATGAACTATAGGACTAGTAAAAGCTTAGTTAAGTCCTGTAAAGAAGATATTAGAAGGTATCATTGTAGGAAAGGTGTGGTAGATGATAAAGAAGTTAGACTAGCACAAATTTTACTATGTTTGGAAAATATATCTAGAAATGATAGCACAAAACTAACCCCAGAATGTGTTGCCGAAATGATTGATCATAGGAAAATGCTGATGGATGATTATAGATTATCACCAGAGTTGATGCAAAACTGCGCCAATGATATAACAAATCTTTGCAGGGGAATTGAAGTAGGGGGAAAAACAATACACTGTTTGATGGAGCATGCTAGGCCAAGAAAGAGAAAAGAAAGAAGAATAAGTATGACTTGTCAAAAATCCTTAGAAGCACTGGTTCAAGAAGCAGATCCTGGTGAAGATTGGAGAGTAGACCCTATCTTGCGTAAAGCATGTAAACCTGTAGTTGATAGGGCCTGTCGGGAAATAAATGGTGGTAATGGCAGAGTCATGTCATGCCTGATGGAAAAACTGGGAACTGTACTTATGACAAGTGATTGTGAAACTGCATTACTACAAATACAATATTTCATTTCTAGAAATTTTAAGCTTGACCCCCAATTATATAAAGCATGTAAATATGATGCTGTAACTCAGTGTAAAGCTAAACTTCAATGGGCTGATGCTAGTGAACATCCATCTGAAAAGGATCCTTTGATTCTACCTTGTTTATACAATTATGCCTATAATTCTGCCTTAAAAGGTATATTAAAACCTGCATGTGAACAACAAGTAAAAAGAGTAATGAGGCAAAGGGCTGTTAGTGTAGATTTGTTGCCAGAAATTGAAGACTTTTGCATAGATGACTTGGCCAATTTATGTTTTGAAAATACTGGTAGAGGAGAAGAAATATTGTGCTTGCAAAACAAAATAAAAGAACTATCTCCTAAATGCAAAGAAGTTGTAACAAATTTCACTGAAACACAAAGTGGTCACATAGAGCTTAATGCAATAGTTAGCAGTAACTGCCGCATTCCTATCGAAAATCTTTGTTCCTCAGAGTTAAAGAGCAGAAAAGATGAAGATGATGTTTTGGATTGTTTAATTGCTCACAAAAATGATCCAGAAATAAAAACAAATGTGAAATGCCGTGCATCAATTGAACATGAACAACTGATTGCATTAAAAAATTATAGATTTACTAGGAAATTTAAAAATGCTTGCAAGTCCTATGTAGAAAGGTTCTGTCCTAAAGCACAAACAAAGAATCAGGTTGTAACATGTTTAAGTGAAATTGTAAGAAATGACACTATAACAAGAAGAAAGCATACAATATTTAAAGACTGTCGACAACAGCTAAGAAGCCAACTATTTCAGCAAAAGGAAAGCATAGATTTAGATCCTGATCTCAAAGAAGCCTGTGCAAAGGATTTACAGGTGTTTTGCCCTGCAGTACCTCATGGGGAGTCAGCTGCATTGGAATGTTTACAAACAGCCAAAGAAAAGTTAAGTGATGGATGCCGAAAAGCAATTTTTATAGTTAGGAAACAGGAATTTTCAGATAATGCTATTGACTATCACTTGATAACAAGTTGTAATGACATGATAGACTTGTACTGTCATAATACAGAAGCCTCTACTATTTTAGATTGCTTAAAGGTATAACTCTCTTAGTTTATCAAAGTAAAAATTATTACAATTCTGTAATGCATTAACTAAAAATTTCTTTTAGGCTCATCGCCATAAACCAGATTTTGAAGACAATTGTAAGGTTGTTGTTGTTAATAGAATGATTGAACAAAATATGGATTACCGATTTAATAATAATTTACAAAATGCTTGTAAACCTGATATAAAAAAATTCTGTGCTAAAATTATAGGTAAGTAAAAAATAATTTTATGCACACCTTCCTTAAAAGTTCAAAACATTCATAGTTCTGTATTTATAGCAAATGAACCTCAAGGAGTTGAGTTGCAAGGAAAAGTGTTATATTGTTTGAAAGAAAAGTTTAGAGAATCCAGATTAACTTCTTCTTGTGAAAATGAACTGGCAAACATATTGAAGGAGCAGGCTTTGAACTACCGTCTTGATCCACTACTTGGAAAGTTATGTAAAGCCGAAATACAAACTATTTGTGCTGAATCCAAAGACTCTCTTACAAATTCAGATGGTCAGGTAAAAATTTCCTTATTATTATGGTTCATACATTTACTTATTATATTTGATATAGAACTGTATGATTTGTTTGTAATAAAACTTTGTATGATGTTCCAAAACTGCAGTTGCCACCCCACTTGCCAGAAGTGGCAACTATGGAAAACATGATCCATGAGGAAACGGCCCCCGGTCCTCAGCGACCTTGTTATTCCTGGCTATAGTGGCGAACATGGTAAAGGCAGGCAGGGGTGCGATGAATCTCCAGTGGAGGTTCAGTAGTCACCTAAAATGACTTGACCTGGCAATATTTGACGCACGCACCCTGAGGACTGATGATAAGATTATGGAGTTTGAAGAAGAGATGACGAGTTGCACTAGAATATTATAGGATTATCTAAGTTCTGAAAAGAGAAGGAGGGGTTATCCTCGAATCCTGTAACTTGTTCTATCACCGGGAGGGGACCATCTGTTCCAGAGAAGTGTCGGATTTGTCGTCCACAAGTCTCGTTAACAATGTTGTAAACATTGCGAATGTGTAGATGAGGGTTGCGTGCCTTAAACTTAGAATAACAATATAGTATTCATTGAAGGTCATACATGTTTACGTACCAACCTCGGCACATCCCTATGAGAAGGTGGCGGAAATGTGTGAGGATATCCCCAGAGTCATAAATTCCACTATATGATGTTAATGGAATTATGGGAGATTTCAATGTAAACCTAAGCCCAACTGAGAATGGTGAGCTGAAGTTAGGAAAATTCGAAATAGTGCAATGAAACCCTAGGGATTAAGAGCTGGCCGACTTCATGGGGAAGGAGGAACTCTTTATGATAAACTCCTTTTTTTCAGAAGCTATGCTCAACAGAAAGTGTTCTACAAAAAATTCGTTGACTAATATGACAACCAGATGGCAATTCTTCAGTGACGTCTCACTGATTATGAGAGTAAAAACTGCGAAAACCTTAATGTTAAGTTGGAGAGGTACATCTAATGAATGAAATCAATGCCCCGGTCCACCTCATACTATCGAAATTCTCGAAGATTTTAAAACCGTTTTCAGTGCCTAGAAGAATGCAATACAGTGGACAATATGAATGACAAGCTCGTTGAAACTGTCCATGCAGTCAGAGCTAAGTTCTGCGAAACCTGTCGCAGAAGAACTCAAAACTCCCCAATCACTCTCCAAATCTCATGACTTAGATGGAAAATAAAACTGTAGTCTTCAGCAGATATGATGGCATTCAAGCAACTGAACAGACAGATCTCCAAATGCACGCGGCTGGACGTATGCAACTTCAATACAGCTCTCCTTATTACTTACTTCAAAGTCTTTGCCAGAGATCTGTTTGCTAGAAAGAGCCAACTGTTCAAGTTGAAGACCAAATGTGGTAGCATCTAGGTTCCGCGCGGATTACCAACTAGACGTACTCAGCCACTAGCTATTCCTAGAGTCTGCGTGATCAACTTAGAAATGATGATATCAACAGTAGAACCACAATAACCGACATAACTCAATTTAGGTAACTGGCTTAGGTTCACTGCTGGCTATATGAGGAAGCTCAAAATCGCTCAGTGAGCTATGGAGATGGCTATTTGCGGGCTATAATAAACTTAGAAATAAGGATTTCCACAGTAGAACCTGTGACAAATATAGCTCAACGGATTAGTAAGCTGAAGTGCCAATGAGCCGGCCTTGCAGCTTGAAGAACCGACAGCCGCTTGGGAAGAATGTTTTGAAGAAAGAGTGACAAGCTCATACCAGTAAGCAAAGTGTAGGGCGGCTCTCCACTCGATGGAGTGACGACTTGTTGAGATATGCAGGAAATCGATGGATGCAGGTGTCTGAAGACCATTTTTGTGACATTCTTTGGGGGAGGCTTATATTCAGCAGTAGACTTGTGAAAGGCTGTAATGATTTTGATGATATTCCATATTGCTTATAAGAATATTATAAATAGTTATATTATTTTTTTAATCTATTTCCATAGGTGGAGGAATGTCTAAAAAATGCTTTGATGGAACATAAAATAGTGTCAGCTGAATGTGCACAAGAAGTTGCTCAGATAATTGAGGAAACTGAGGTTGATATTGAAGCAGATCCTTTGTTGGAACGTGCTTGTGCATTAGATTTATTAAAATATTGTAAAGAATTGGAACATGGTGCTGGTAGACGTAAGAAATATAACCATTTTACTTACTTTACAAACATTATATTATAAGCAAAAATTTAGGTCTAAAACAGAGATTAAATTTAGACTTAACATCATTTATTTTCAAGTGAATCAAAAATAAATGGGTTGAAATTGAGATTTAAAGCTTCCACTGTTTTCTTTGATTTATTGTGATGCAAAGCTGCATTGGGATCTCAAAATATCTAAACTTGCAAGCAGACTTAGACGCTAGGTTGTAGGACTCTTTTTTCTGCTTAGAAGTCCGTTTAGGTAGGTTAGAATCACCATCTTACCTACTTCTGTGGTCCAGTCTAAAGGGTATAGAAAGTCAATATAAATTCGGACTTTGAGGTATTCCATTTTATTTGTGTCTGTATCTTTCTATCTTTGAAGTTGGCTTAGGTATCCATTGACTTCAGTGTACATTTAGAGCATAAAAGTCCACTACTAAACATGGGCTTCTCCTGTTGTGTGGAGGGTATGCCTTAATTGCCAAGTTTGGCAAGCAGATGGACAATTGCAGTGTCAGAGTTCTCGCACTTTTGCACTGGTCTGGGTATATTACATTTGATTTGTACAGAAAAAGTAAAGTTGACAAATTGTCAGTGATGCATGCACAGGCATGAGACTCGAAATTCGTTTTAATTGTTAAATTGATGCAATAAATTCTGCAAAAATTTGTTTCATTAAGTATTGAAATGAATTATTTTTGTGGTTCATTATTAATTAAAATACTACAAATTGTTATAAATTTAAAGGATTGAAAAAAATTTAAATATTTATGTTGGCATAATTTTTAGCTTTTTTTACTTTATTAAGATTATAACAAATGCCTAACCAATATTTTCTTATAGGTCTTAAATGTCTCAAGATAATACTTAATGATAGTAACAGGAAACTGGAGACAGAATGTGAAAAACAACTTTCAAGTCGTTTGGAAATGTATAGATATGTTGCTGTAAGTATATGTATTGGTTAATTTTTTTAACTACTATAAGCCAATGCTTGATTACTTTTTTCCACTTAATAATTGGATGGAAAGATAGATGCTGACAAATTATTCCATTCCTTTACATGTCACGAACAACAAAACTAACCATTTGATTCAAATGCATTTTATGGCAGCAACAAAGGCGTAGAATTTCAGAATTGATTTGCACCATTGCACCTGCAATTTAATTGGGTTTTACTAGATATAGCTCACCAATAAGTCTCTTAACATGCCTTTCCATTATGTTCATAGCAGCTTAAAGGCATTTTGCAGCACACCCATAAATAGCAACAATTCTTAGTTCATGGCCAGACTTGCGCTTTATGTAGTGTAAGACTTAAACTTTTCACAGCTATCTCAGTGTGAGGAACTGCTGCACCTTTGTAAGGACACTAAACTTCCCTACAGCTACTTAGTCTTGAACTCATCAACTATTCAAAGTTCAGGTTTAAGGAAATCTCCACCCCCAACAACTTAAGGTGGTCATTCAAAGGATATGTTTTGGAATAGAACCAAGGTTAGCTTATGTATTGATTTTTTTTAATATTTAATATTTTTTTATATTTCAGGCTCACCATGCAGAAAATTTAGGAGATATCTACAATGAATTATCATCCTCACCATCAAAAAAGTATTTTTTACTAGTGGCCATCTCAATTGTAGGCCTAATTTTCATATTTGGTTTATATTGTGGTCGAATGACAAAAAGAGCAATGTATATAAAAAGAAAATAGATATTGTGCATCCTGTATTATTAATAAAACAATAAAAATATTTTCTACTTTTGACGTAATATATTATTCATTCCACTCTGATATCTCATCAAAATCTATATCTTCAATTTGTTTCGATTGTTCTTTCTTAATGGTAGTTTGCTTAGTTTCTTTTTTTATTTCAACTTTGTTTTCACCCTTAAGAAGTTTCTCGCTTTCCTCAAAGTACTGATTTGGATGATTAATTCCTAAACCTAAATCAGTGTTATGAACAGCATCAAAGTATTTACTGCAAGCTATTTGAAAATGACCTCTTTTAGCCATGTCAACTATATCATGTAGAGCTGAAACAAACAAATTAATTACAACTTACATTAATCTCTAACAAAAGCATTATAGAATGTATATTTTTTATTTAATATTACAAGTTTTATCTACCTTGGTGTTCTATGCCATACCCTTTAAGCCTATTTTTCAAATTGCTAGGATCACAATGCCTATATGGACAGCCATGACAGTCTCCTGGACCAACATTGTTATTAATAATTTTTAGACAATTAAAAGGAGAGTAGTTCTTTTTGCTTCCTTCCTTTCCATAATTATATCTAATGTTATATGCATATTGCTTTTCAAACTTGTCCAAATCCATTATTTTGGTAAATTCATCTCTCCAGAATTTCAAGGAATCTTCAAGGGTTACACCAATACCTTTTAAAAATAACCCATATTGTAGTCTCCCACCATGTTTCAAGTGATGGCTTAATCTCAGTTGTTCATGAAGTTGTCTCATACACAAAGGAAATGATTTCACTGACAGGGAATCAAGAGTTTCAATAGGTACAACAACTTTCGTGTCACTGTAATCATCACCAGAATAGGATTGGTGTAGACCTTTTAGTAAACCCACAAGTCTCTCATCCTGCTCAATTTCACCCAGATGATGACAGGCAACTACTAAACTCTGCTTTAAGTGAATTCTATACTGTGCAGAAAGAACTGATATAAAATCTTTATCAGGGATGTATGCATATCCCCCCTGAATGTAAACTTTTCTGGATTTGACAAGATCGAGAACTTCATAGAATTTTACTTTATAAAATTTGAGGGAATCTACTTTTTGGTGCATTGTGGATTCCCTTAAGCAACCAATGATTTCATTCTTTTCTTCTTCTGAAATGTTAGTGTAACACAATTTGTTGATTTTGAAAAATTCAACAACTGCATCAGATTTCATAGCCATGAACCGCAATTTGAACAGTTCTAGTTCTCTTGCAACAAACCACCTCCTTAGTTCTTCAGTTCTGCAGTAAGCTAGTCTAAGAATAAAATGTCCAATATGGTCTTTACGTCTCGCCTGTAGATCAGATTGACTCGTTCCAAATCCCGATATGTCACAAAGATTAGCGTAGTATTTTAACCCTTGCGATCGCAATTCGTTCAACACGAATTCTCTCCATTCATTTGAATATATACGCAACCCTTTGAGAGTAGTAGCGGTCGCTAAACACCTTAGTAAAGTCAGCCTTTCTAAAGCCAAAGTTTCGAATTCATGTAATCTTATATTCTCAATAGGAGGGACCTTATACATTTGCAGATCATGAGGATAATTTTCTAAAAGGCTGCTGCTATGTGTAGTACGTGTCGATTTTCTTTTAATTTTTAAATCCATACTCAATATTTAAAACTGAACAACTATACGATACGAAATTATATTGGAATTGGTTCTTTTACCTCACAAATTTTTAAATTAATCACAGATACACAAATTAACTTGTTTTGGCGCGATTGCTAGACCATAGATAAATAAATGTGCGAGACTTCTGGTTATAAAAAGATACTCTATGCGCGAGATTTTGACAAATCAAATCAATGTTGCCACATTGAATTAGCGTAGGTCTACACTGCCATCAAAAAGTCCCTAGTTAATAGTAAATAAATGAATTAATAAGAAAAAAAGTCCTTAAATGTCGCTAAATATAAATTTATTAAAAAAACACAAAACAAAGATAATTCTTTTAACAATGGTAGAGCCACGCATCAGCCTTTGCTGTTGAACGCATGGGCCGGCTCAAACCGGGGTGGTACCACGTACTCACAGAAGATCAGCGTGAAGTAGAGACTTTGCTTCTGCGTTTCGTCTGGTGAGTGTAGTTGGTTGGAGGCCTATTCCCCCCCCATTGGTAGCGGAATTAAATGCAAAACTACCCCAGGAGGGTACCAGCACCCCTGGAGGATCCCCCGCTGAGCATCCACGGCCAAGTTACTCCACTCCTGAGCGTGGGTGCTCAGGCTGCCTCGCGTATTCTGGGAGGGGGAGCAAAATTCCGCTCGAGACTAAACCTGCTCGGGGCAAACGGAGCAATAAGTCAAAGGCGCCCCCTGCCACGCTATCCGTGAGTTTCTGCAACATCAGGGGACTTCATTCAAACCTCAACGCCGTCCTCTACCATCTGGAAACGGCGAAGCCGGCCATGCTCTTTCTAACCGATACACAGGTGTCCTCTCCGGCTGATGTGTCCGGCTTTTGTGCCCAGGGCTAGACTTTGCGTGTATGTCAGAAAGGATATCTGTTTCAGCCAGCCATGAAGGTACGGACCTGTCCATTTTATGGCTGCGCGTAGACAGCGACGACCATCCCCACGTCTACGGGTGCCTCTATAGGTCCCATAGCGGTAATGCCGGAACAGACCGACTCATCGACCACGTCCAGATGGCTACAGACGCCGTGCTACAACAAATTCCATTGCAGAGATCGTGATACTTGGAGACTTTAACGCCCACCACGTTGAATGGCTTGGTTCTCGTTTAACCGATCATGACTTTTATGACTGTTGACTTTGACTCTCCCATCTCTGCACAGGGAGGACGACCCACTGGACCATGCCGCAAAGGACAAAGCCGATCTGCTGGGCTCTCTCTTTGCGTCCAACTCGACTCTTGATGACGGGAGGAACACACCGCCGACCATCTAGCGGAGTGAGTGCTCCATGCAGGATGTCCTGTTTACCCAACGCTCAGTGTGTAGAACACTCCTCTCCCTGGATATCAACAAGTCGAGTGGGCCGGATGACGTCCCTCCTATTGTGCTGAAGACTTGTGCTCTGGAGTAGGCACCATTAACGCGTCTTTTCCGGTACTCCTACTCCTTCGGCGTAGGCCCGAAATTATGGAAGACAGCCTTCGTGCACCCGATCCCTAAAAAAGGTAACCGCTCTGATCCGTCCAACTATAGGCCTATCGCCACCACCTCCTTGTTCTCTACAATAATGAAATCCATTATTACAGCCAGCTCATGGGGTACCTTGAGCATTACCAGCCAATTAGTGATCGCCAGTACGGTTTCCGTCACGGTCGCTCGGCTGGTGATCTTCTGGGTTACCTAACTCATAAATGGGCGGAGGCAGTAGAGTCCAAGGGAGAGGCGTTGGCCGTTATTTTGGACATAGCGAAGGCCTTCGAACGGGTTTGGCACAAAGCGCTTCTTACGATGCTTCCTTGCTATGGGCTTCCCGAGAAATCGTGCAATTGGATCACCAGTTTTCGTGCTGAACTGAGCATCAAGATCGTAGTAGACGGTGCATGCTCTGATTACAAGTCCATTAACGCTGGTGTTCCACAAGGCTGCGTGCTACCACAAACGTTGTTTCTTCTGCGTATCAATGACATGTTACAAACCGGTAACATTCGATGCTATGCAGACGACAGCACTGGTGATGCTTTATACACCGGTCGTGCCAATATTTCTCGGGAAAATGTTGCAGAGTAAAAAGACAAACTTGTGTCTGAAGTCGAGAGTTTTTTTAACAAAGTGTTAGATTGGAGGCGACTAAATCTAGTCCAGGTTAATTCTCAGAAGATACAAGTTTGCACGTTTACCCCTTCCCCCTACCGTTTACCCCTTCGGCACACCTCCTCAGTTTCAAAGCCCTTGTTGCCTCAGCAAGTATCTTAATCCTCGGCGTCGACATGCCGGCTCACCGCCTGCAATTTTAGAAGGCGTAGGTTGGGCCGCACATGGCATATTGTTCCCATCTCTGGGCTGGACCTCTACAGTGCCAGTTCTTTCCATTTGATCGTATCCAGCGCAGAGCTGTTTGAATCGTCGGCGACCGAGCTCATTCCCATCGGCTTGACTCACTGGCACTGCGAAGAGATGTTGCATCTCTTTGTGTATTTTATCGCATCTATCACGGTGAGTAAAGTAAAAAAAAGTAAAGTTACAGCCTATATACGTCCCACAGCTGGGCACAGGCCTCTTCTCGTTTCTGAGAGGGTTTTTAGGGCAAGGATGTGTCCGCCCCGCAGCCCCAATGCGTGTTGGCGAACTTCACATGTTTTTGAAATATTTTTTTTCTTATTCCTCATACATGCAGGTTTCCTCACAATGTTTTTCTTCTCCGCCGAGCACGTAGTAAATCAGCACTTAAGATTGTAACTAACAATTTCATTGGTGCCGGCGGGGATCAAACCCGGGTTACTCGCGTTCTGTCATATTTACAGCGAGTGTAAGCTGCCACAATTTCGCCATCGCACATCGCAACAGCACTCGCGATACCATCTATACCATCTGGATGATTGGCGATCCACTACAGTGCGATTTAAAAAAAGTTTTTTTCCTCGCACAACTTCCTTGTGGAATGGACTACCACCAGATAGAGAGAGAGAGTTTTTTCTGGATCTACACGACTACGAAGGTTACCTTCCCTAACCCTACCTTCAAGAAAAGAGCCTATTCATTTTTAAAAGGCCGGCTACGCATCTGCAATTGACCTGGTGTTGCAGCTGTTCATGGGCGGCGGTAATCATTTACCATCAGGTGAGCCGTATGCTCGTGTGCCCCCTCTCCTATATAATAAAAAAGGGGTGGTGGGGGGGTAGTAACGTATATTTATTTGTTTCTCTCTTAATGTACACGACTCGCTAAAATAAGGGATGTGGTGGTAAT
>DWHP01002183.1:0-14809 GCA_018247895.1 Parnassius honrathi | reverse complement strand
ATTTACACGTAACCTGTGTTATTTTACTTTCAACTAATATTTTATTTTAATTTATATTTTATTTTCATGTGTCTAAGGTTGCAGAGCCGTACGCGAAGGTTTCCGGAGTGGCGGCGGACGTCCTTGTGGTTAGATTCTTCGGTCTTTTCTTCATGTTCTACCAAATGGCCCAAATATGGGGAAATCTTGTGTCGTCAGCCAGTAAGTTAGTTTTGATAATATCTTTACATGTTTTTGCTTGGTTGAACAGTTAGATAATGTGAAAATATCCAAATAATTTTAGATGTAAATCTGCTTGTACTTTGGTTATTGGTCGTATAGGTGTTCGATGTATAAATTAACCTAAAGCTCAACAGAGCTCAACTCGTAATAGCGTCAACTATGGCTCAAACTCTTTTTGTACTGCACTTCGATGAATTTGTTTTTTTCCACTTGAGATAATTATTATAAGTAAATTAAACTCGACTACGTGATAAAATTGGCTCTTCAGCTTAAGAGTCCGTTTTGTTACTGCACACTCTTATTTTGTCTGAGTGTACACCTCCCTAAATATAAATTGTTGCCCACTTTTGTATTCAGATTTAAGGGACTAAGAGACCTAGAATATATTTTTTAACTACGAGTGTTATAAACTAAGGCTAAGGCTTTCCGTATTAGCTACATGCATAAAAATATCTGAGTAGCAAAGTTTGTGTAAATTTATTTACATAACAACGAAATGGAGGTAATCAGGTTACGAATTAACGGTCACCGGTCACAGCCATGGTGGTTTTATTAGTGATTGTAATTCTTTGACGGAAGTAGTGCGGAGCGAGTGACAGTAACCTTCAGTTTACGCATTTTGTTTAGGCATGTTTATTTATTGTTATTATGAAATCTTTTACTTACATAGACTGACGGCTGCGTGCGCTTAGGAATGAGTTACGGCGCTGAGAGCCTTGGGTTCGAATCCCGCACGGTATGAGTATTTGTGTGGCCTATAAGTTTAGGATCTGGATGTTTGTCTTTGTGAAATTTATGTATGTAAACTGCCTCCACTGCAAAGAAGCACATCCTAGTGTGTGTTCCGCTATAATACAACCGTGGTAGCTCAGATGGTTAGCGCTTACTGTAAATTTCACAGAACGCGAGCTAATCAGGTTCAATCCCCGCAAGCACCAATGAAATTGTTAATTGCAATTTTAATTGCTGCTTTATCACGTGCTTGGCGATGAAGGAAAACATGGTAAGGAAACCTGCATGTCTGAGAAATAAAAAAAAAATCGAAGACATGTGACGTTCGCCAATACGCAGGGGCAGCGCGGCGGACATTTCCCTGCCCTAAAACCCACCCAGAAATGAGAGGAGGTCTGTGCCCAGCAGTGGGACGTACGTACGCCTTAACTTTAACCTTAACTTTTTTTAAACTAGTTGTAGAACTAGTTTAGAAAAAAGTAGTAGACAAAAATCTCAGTTTATAATCTCAAAATATTTTTAAGTTGAACACGTTTAATAATAAAATATTTCCTTTAATTTTAGTTTTGTCATCATCACTGGGTGACGCAGTTGTCCTATATAACGAGACCATAGTTCCAAGGACGTCGACGCTTCTTGCAAACTTAACCATCCCCGAAATGGATTTCGGGGCCACTTGTGGTGTCAACTTTTGCAGTGGATCATCTTCACACGTAAGCTTTATTACTTCTTCACCAGTCTACGAACCACTTTTTCTTTATCATAACGATGTTCTTTGATTGTCAAAGGTCTCTCCAGTAGTAGGTAGGATTTGTTACTTATAATAATTAATCGTCAATATTGGCAGGCGAATTGCCTGTCAGAAGTGGTTCTCGTCGCCAGTCTGAAAATTTTACGTCTAGTGTATATACCGCCATCTATTGAAAGTAGACCTGTGTCGATCGATCATTTCTCGTAATCCGGGTCGATTATGATTCACTCGTATGGTGATCGGGTTAAAGAGATTCGATCGTTTCGATCATTTGGGTCGCAGCTCGTTTGTATATTTTGTATGACCGAATGAAAAATCCTGATGCTATAATAGTAATAATACACACTAGGATTTGTTTATTGGTTGAATTGGGTGTAAAGGAAGGAGACAGAAGACATTTTGTTTGTTACGTCGTGTAAAAATATGCAAAAAAAAGTAGAATTTGGTTTGTCTTGTCACCTTGAAATCGAGTCAAATAAGATCGAATCTTTTAGAGTTTCATGATTCGATCACTCGTGTACAGGTTGCAATCGAATCAAAAAGATTCGATCAATCGCGATCGACACAGGACTAATTGAAAGCCGTAAGATAATTTCAGAATTGTCTACAGTCGCTTCTTACGAGACGAATTGGGGTGAAGGGAGAATCATTTTGACTACAATCCCACTTGGTGATAAGTGGTGATGGTAACAAAACCTAGTTTGTAGTATAATAGGCAATTGCAATATATCACAAAGCAAGTAAAAGTGACCTACAGCACTCATCAGACTCTAGGAATAGGTGGTAGAGCTTTCTATCTACCTATGAGTCTGTCTAGGTAAGTACCACCCCTTATTGCCATTGCTGCGGCCAAACCTTTAAAAATAATAATAAAAAATACGATTTTCTTTCTGTGTGATTAATCAAAGTAAGAAAATTTTACTTAATTTTACATTGGAGGTACGTTTTTTAAAGAGAAAAAAAGTATAAAATAGTTATATACGAATAACAGCCCTCTTTTTTTAAATACATATATGCTAGTATGAACATTACTAATATTCTCGTTAACTACTCCAGGTAAACTTGAAATATTTGTGTTAGGAGTGGTTAACGACAGCAATCGTATAGTGGATTCGAACCCACCAGTACCGCACACTCCCAGTAGACTACCGTCGTTTTAACTGTAGTATTATTGAAACACTAATAATATCTTCTTAGGAAAATGCGAATCTTGATCCACCGTCGGCTCTTAAAATCCAAGTTATTGCCGGCGTGTACCTGGCGTGCATGGCATCGGCAGTTATTTTGGTATTTGTTGGCGTGGATTCCCTTAGCAGGTAAATATCGAAATAGGAACATAATATTTATGTCTATGTACGCTCAGCAGTGGACATCTGTAAGACTGTAATAATGATGACGTCGTGTATGTCTAACGTGAGCTATGTGAGGTCTTTTGAAAAATAAGGTTGACAAATAAGCACACGGTGGATTCTGTGGCCTATATATATCTACATCTATCCTCGAATAAGAATTAAAAATCGGATGCGTGTTCAATCCTGATGACTGAGATGAAAAGTCTCGTTTCCAGTAAAAAGTTTCTCCTTCGGTTCCTTACACTCATACGCAAAACAGCAGCATTAAGCTGCTATTTTTATATAAGATTTTCTTGCTCGTAGAACTTCTTCTGCCATCAATTTTTTTTTCATCACTAATCCGTCGTGATCATGCCAATGAATTGTTACTGCATGCGCTTCTTCATTCTGATTCAGAGGTGTAAATGCCAGTATAATTGAATTGGAGGCTATGTGACAGATTACAACAGAATTAAGCGGTAACGGCATCTACAATTACACCTGAAATGTGTTTAACATTTCAGGTTTAATTGTAGATGCCTGCTCTTATGCCACTTTAATGTTATGTTTCCTTAACGCTGTCAGGGAAGAGCCCTGACAGCGTTTTAGCTGTGTTAGAATGTCTACTACCCTCATATAACGGTAAGTCTTAGTTTCTCCTTCAGAAAGAAAAGAAGAGTAGAACAAGGATAAATTTACCTAATTATGCAGGTACAGTGCAGGACGTCAGCCGGCAAGTCATGGCAAGTCGGGTCTTCTGTTACTGGCTGTGACCCTGCGACAGTTGAGACATAAATATCAGCTTCTACTTTTGCCTGTAATTGGATATATTGGTGCCGAGCAAGCTTTTATGGCCGCTGATTTTACGCAGGTACGATCGCAAGTTGTTCGCAATTTAATATATTCAAGTCAAATTCAGTAATTTCTTCCTATACTTATGTCCGCATCCATCGAACGACCCAAATCGTCGACTCAGTTTTTTCTGATTGACTTGATTCACTGGCATTGTGAAAATATGATCCATATCTTTGCGTTTATATCGAATTTACCAAGGCGAGTGCTTCCAGGATGTTTGGACTAATAATTCCAGCTGCCGAGTTTCAAAAGCCTCGACTTATGGTCCTAATAATATTTTTAATTATATGTAATAACTAGCTCGTGAAATCCAAAAGCGTTAAATAAGAAAATAAAATACCTGGATTTAGTTTATGAAGTGACACCGATATAGTTATTCGACCACAATCACTTTAGCAGTCGTTTCTGTGAACGAATTAATCTCGATCAGCTCCTCGAGTCATTTGAGACGACTGGGACTCCGTAGTAGACTACTCTGGACTCAAATGCAGAAGATGATGCTTCGCGATACCGTTCGATTTTTCGCCATTTTCTTTCTCTTTCTTCTTAACCCAATACCGTTTGGTCTCCACAGTCTGGGTTTTATTTTTGATATCATCATCATTCAGCAAAAGTCCACTGCTGTATATAAGTCTCTACCGTTGCAAAGTGGATTTGTCGTAATCCCTGGTTTCTGTCACCTGTCTGCATATTTTACGCCTGGCGTAAACTAGTTTGTACTGCCATCTATCGAGAGCCAGTGGGAAAATGCTAGCTATCTAGCATTTCCAGCATTATGCCTTTCTGGTATTTCCCCTTGACACACTTATGACTCCCACAGGACTAAATAGATTAGTGAATTTTCTTACGCTACCACCACATGGTGCAGATTTAATCAGTTTTACTATATGTTACTGTCGCGTAATATAATATATGTATTTTGTTTATTATTATAGTATTTGATATTATATATTAACAAAAAGGATACCATAGACATATTATCCAACAAATACATAAATACTATTATTATCTTCTGTCCTAATTTAACTAGAGGAGGCCTTAATTTAATGACGAGAAAATTTCAAAAATTTTGAAAAAACAAAAAATCAACTTGTATTTATTTCCCATCGGCCATTGACCAAGATAAAACACATGTTGTCTATTGAAAGGAATGTTTAATTCAAATAACAAAATTTCTAGGCTTTCGTGGGCTGCGCGTATGGGATCAGTAACATCGGTTTCGTGATGATCTGCTTCGGTGTATTCAACGCATTAGCAGCTCCAGTCGCTGGCGTTATAGTCAAGATCACCGGGAGGTATCCTGTTATGGTCACTGCCTTGGTAGGTTCTAGTTTGATGAGATTTTTGTATTTGTGTAAGGTAGCAAACATCCTTATCTATCTAGCACATAGATAGTGTTCAGTCGTGGTAGATACCACCCACTAGGCTATTTCTGCCACTGGCCAAAAGCCGGTGCGCTGCGTTCCTCCTTCACGTATTGCCAGTCTGTATACGGCTCATAGGAATTCCTACTTCTTTTGCTTCGTAATTATTTCTTACGACAAAGCGCCTTCTTTATTTTGAGGCGCCTGAAATCATTCCGGAATTTCCACTCCTACAACAGCTATCGGATGAAATAGGATAATAGTTTTTATAACTAATTATAATTAATGTTACGTAATAAATTTTTCATTTTCAGATTTTGAATCTATGCTTGATAACAACTTTGCTGTTATGGAGACCTAGTCCCGACCAGTGGTTGGTTTTCTTCATACTCGCGGCAATATGGGGCGCTGCCGACGCCGTGTGGCTTGTACAGGTTAATGGTAAGGGAATTTACAAACGTGTTTTTTTTATTTTCTTTCCAACTATACATACATATTTATATTATTTTTTATGTACATTGTGAAGATCAGGAATTACAAAATTACAATTAGTTATGTAAGTTGGTGACAGGAGGAAACAAATCAGGAGATGCTTAGCCTGGCAACTATGGCAAATATTCCCACTATGAGCTAACTATGGAGGTGAGTTTTAGAGAGGCCGTAACGGATATAACAGTGGCGCTGTGTAGCAGTGTAATGTGTAGTAATCAACGTGCAGTGACTTTGATTTTTTTATAGAGGATAAGGGTGGCAAACGAGCACACAGTCCATCTGATGGTAAGTGGATGCTGCGGCCCATAGACATCTACATTTATCCTCGATTAAGAATCAAAACGTAGACGCGTTGTCACCCCTGAGTACTAAGATAGAATGCCTCGTATCCAGCAAAAAAGGGTCTCTGGATCTCTACACTCACCATACGAAACACAGCATGCTATTTTACGCTGGTATTCTGTGAGAGCGTGGTCCTTCCCCGGTCGAATCGACCAATTTGTGCTAAAGTCATAATGCAGCTGCAGTGTGACTCCTCCACGTATATCGTAATATGAGTATCGTATCGTATACGTATAATGATTAAGTATTCTCGTAAGTTTCTATATAGAATAAAAATGAATCTATTCTATTCGATTTTGTTGCCAAACATAACGATGGTGACGGTAATAATGTTCTCCAGACCGAATTATCTGTCACATTCGCCAGTCTCAACATAGACTAGCCATTTGCGCAGGACAGAATTAAGGTTCACGAGTGTTCATAGATAGGTGTACTCCTTATTCTCTCACTGGCGTAGTTCGGTGGGAAGCGATCCGATACGATCGCAAAGAGATCAGGTGCAATACCAATTGCTTTCCGTGGTATGTTGTTGAAACACCGCCAACTTCCGGACTCCGAGCTGCTAAAAAGAATTTCTTGATAGAAAAACCCAATAACTGGTTTTGGCCTGATCCGGGATCCGAATTTAGGAGCCGGGATGGCCAGTCGCGCGTGCATCCATGAGACCAACGTTTCTGAATGGTGGACACTTTTATGTAAAACCGTATTATTTAGAATCTCGCTATTTAAAAACGTTTTCTTTTAAAGCTCTATCCGGCATTCTTTTTCCTGGCGACGAAGAAGCGGCATTCTCGAATTTCAGACTCTGGGAATCAACAGGAAGCGTGTTGGCGTACGCTTCCGCTCCTTACTTGTGTGTAAGGACAAGGTAAGTTGTAGCCTGTTATATATATCATAATATATTTTATAATAATATTATTTACGTGGCGCAGTGGCTTAGCATTGAGTTGAGACGCTTAGGCCTGCGGGTTAGAATCCCGCACGGAACAAATTTGTATGGCCCACAAATAAATGTTTCGGGTTTGGATGTCTGTCCTTGTGCAATGTATGCTCGTAAACTGCCTCGTGATGCAGGAGAAAATCCTAGTGTGGGAGTAACGTTTTTTAGGAAAAAAAAATTATATATGTTCAAACATGTCGGCTGTTAGTGGTGGCGTCAGAGGATCCACCACCCTGTATGAATCCGTTGGTGTCGTAAGAAGCAACAGAGGGAAACGTAGCGGGAGATGGGCAGCGGTGTCCTCCTTGATAACAACTCAAAAAATCGAGTCTGCCATTCGACTACTGTCGTAAATCCTGGCAAGCTTAAGAAAGCACTTTAAGCTTACCATAAGCAGTGAAAGGGAATATTAGTAAAATGTTAATAAGTAGCATTACCAGTGTTTAATTATTTAAAAACAAACTCAGAATAATATAAAACGTGGGTCAATTCCACCCGTCAAGCGTGGAACTATGGCAAATGCGCCCACTGTGAGGCAATCTTTGTGGAATATTCAGCAGTGTACTTTTGAAAATACGTCCCACAGCTGAGCAAAGAACTTTTTCATTTACTGTGAGGGTTTTGAGCAAGGAAGTGTATGCTGCATCTGCTCGAATGTGTGTTGGCAGATTTTGAATTTAATATTTTTTTCTAGTTTCTCGTACCTACATGGTTCTTACGTTTACTTTTACTACCGAACACCTTGATCAATCAGCACTAAAAATTGCAATTTAAAATTTCGTTGATGTTGACGGGTTGCTCAATTTCCATGAATTTTATTAATTTATTCATGTATAAATTGATCATAATAAGTGGATTTCTTCCATACATATCTAGTACATATATCATCGATTGAGAATCAAAATAAGACATGTTGGTGTATGACTAATGTTTAACTTAGTAAAAAGGATCTTCGGTTCCATTAGTTTTACACCAACTTCGTACACCCCCGGTTGAACAACCTATTCGTGTTTCAGGAATAAATTAGCTACAGCTTAGCTCTAACATATAAAAACGTGATGTTTTATTTAAAAACGGAATTATTTCAGGTTATACATTCTCCTCGGACTACTTATCTTGGGTTTTTCCGGTTACACTATCATAGAACTTATGGAGTACAGAGTAAAGAAGTCGCATCACCGCGAAAGGAACTTCGAACTTGTCGCTGAGAAGCCTGAACAAGAATGAAATCCGTATATTCTGATACTATGTTTACGATAGCGATCTATCTACAAAGGTTAACTTTAACTCTTCTATACAATGATTCAAATGTTTTGTTTCACAGACATTATATTTTATGACTGTCGACCCGCTCAGGCTTCGGCTGGGTGGGGTGTGTTTTTTATGGATTTAAGGGAATCATCAAAGATCATTTCATCAAATGTTCCATGTCACAAAAATATTTCAAAGTTTTAGGGTAAAATAAGACCAATAGACCACGCCTGGCATTGCTCTCTGTCCGTCCCAGAGATTTAATCACAATCCGTTTAGCTGTTCCGGATATTATTCCGGACAGAAAGACAATTTTTTTTTATTTACATGTATGTATTTTTTATTTAAAAAAAAATAAGTTATTGAGTTTTCCGTCAATAAATTCTCTGTAGCTGCCCGGAGTCAGGAAGTTGGCCATGTCTCACCCCCGTGCCTCGGAAAGCACGTAAAGTCGTTGGTCCTGTGCCTGATCCTTTCCGGCTATGTCAGTTTACCGTCCCATCGGGTTATGAGAGTAAGGGAATAGAGAGTGCACCTGTGCTTGCGCATACACTTGGGCACTACAATCCTGTCCTGCGCCGATGGCTAGTCTCCGTTGAGGCCGGCCGTCGTGACCAAAATTCGGTCTGGAGCACATTATTATAATATTTTATAAGTATATAATGAAAGAAGTCAAAGCAAATGTATGAAATTCGTAAGGAACAAAAATATTAAAACGGCATTTAAAAGTTTCGATTTAAAAACGAGATTTCCGGCCTTTCTTAGTAGTACTCGTGAATGTGTCGCTGATTACACAATTAGTCACGTACTCATTGCTTTCGTACGATGATAATAATCGTGAAAACACAATTACGTGTAATTACAAGGTAAAGTTTAAGAATGCTGACATAGTGACACTTGAGTTTTATTTAATGTATCATCACGTCCCGGAAAGATCGGCGAGGATGGAAAGGTTGGGGGCTTTCACCGAAATGCTACATGATTTATAGAATAGTAATTCGAATAACGGTTCAAAAAAAACCTCGCAAGTATGATAATGCCTTTCCTGGACGTAACACTCTACGGTGCAAAAAATATTAATATATCTCTAACACAGGAGATGCTCGCTCGTTCTAACCTACCCATGCCCGATATAACACTCGGGTGCATTTTTAAGTACAATCACTATCTGACGTGATTGTGTTTTGTACTAACGTTTTCTTCAGCTGGGATCACCAGCAGGTTTAGCAGTTGTTTTTTTCTACAGTAAGTTTCTGCAACTGTTAACGCTAATAGAAAACTATAAAAATGACAACGTTGATTCAATTCTTTTTTTGTTTTTTATTAAAGATAACGTCAACTTTGCTAAGCCTGCAGTAGGTACTCTGAACTTGAGAAAACGAAAATTTATTAAAATATAATGTTACACTGATTCAATGGCTTTTACAACAAAATCCCAGAAAATACACAAAACTTAACCTGCACAAAGTTAAAAAAAACTCTTTTGAACTAAGTTTGTATACAAAGGGTTAAATATAATATGAAAGAATTTATGGATGATAATAACACATGTCACATGATTGTAAGCTGTTTTTTTTAAAGTCCCGCTGGATTTATTGCTGGTTCTTTACAGGACAGAGGTTTTTCCCCGAACCAGTGGTAAATGAAAAAAGTGGCTTCCAATAAGTATTGTTTATAATCCATATTGAATAAAAAGGTTTCTGTTTCTGTTACATACTCTCGCTCGCTCTGGTAGTACATATCTCCTTATTTAGATTTCTGTGATATCTCCATAGTATTTCATATAAAATATGAAGTAGCTGTAGAGTTTAACTCCGCCATGTTTCGTACAGCGAAAAACGAGCACCGGAGACTTAATCACTAGAGTTGATCATTAAGATTAATTTGACACTGTACTTTCTATTACTTCATGTATTCACGGGAACTGGATAAAACTACCCACAGAAATAGTAATAATAGTATTATTACGATTTCTATGAAACTAACACTTAAGATCAGGGGGACTGTCGTCTTCTTCGTCGCTGTTCCTGTTGCCGGTAAAAACCTTGATCCACAAAGCAAGTTTACATACTTACAACAACGTAACGCACTCAAAATTATGTACACATACTAAGCCTTAACTAAGTTAGTAGCTGTGAAAATACATTCCACTAACTGAGTTCAAAGGAGGAGGAGCTTGTATATACGACGCGTATTTTTATGTATGTTTACCGATTTCTCGGAAACAGCAGAACCGATTTATATGATTATTTACAGATATGTATATATGTTTATATTTCAAAGAGGTCAAATTTGAAGAAAAAATTCACCATATGGATGGGAAAAATAGGAAATGAAGTTTTTAATGTAATTGGGTTATTATTCCAACAGTAGGCAGATTTTAATCTTAGGTTCAAGTATATAAATAATGATATACCGTTATTGCAGTGTTTGAAAATACGAGTAAATACTTAAGGCTTCTTCTACTTTTATTTGAAAGTATACCAAACGGAATGTGATATATGGGCAACAACCACAGAAATCTATTGTCTTATTATTTAGATTTCTGTGGCAACAACGCTTTTGCCTACCGATCGACCCTTACAAATGTGTGCGCGCGCAGTTAAATCAGTTAAAAGAATGCATTAACGCGCATTTTGAATTTAAAAGATAAAAGGTTTGCAATTTTTAAAATTAATTTGTGTTGTAAGTGATGTTACATATTCTAAACCATCTTTGCAAATTTGGCCGGTGATTGAAAAACAAACCTGTACCCACAACATTCTAGTTGTAGTATCCCAGATTTAAGGTGTTGCTTATTTCATCAAAAAGAGTAAAAAAATAAAACTGTTCAGTAAAAACCGACTTCAAATACTAAAAATAATTAAATAATTTACACATAAGTATCAAGCTCCTATGTAGAGAAATATTTTAATTCTTCTGGTTTTTTTAAGTCCGCTTTAACTTTTCATTATAAGAAATATTATTTTATTTTTACTTTAAAGAGTACAAGAGAATTGGAAATTTCTGTTTCTGAACTGAAGGATATGTAATTTGTTAAAAAAATGAACAACTACCGCTACAATAAAAATAAAATACTCACTTTAGTTAATGAGAAAATGAAATATAATAGGTTATTATTGCGTTAAACAATAAAGATAAAATAAACTAACCAAAACTTCTTTGTCTTCCTGTAACTGAGCGCAAACCAAGACCAACACTGATTCTTATCACTCGCTTCATATTGGATAAATATCAATGAGTAATCCAGTGAAAACTTGTATAATGTTTCACAATCGGTATTGTATGCAGGACCCGGGTGGCCCGGGAGCGATGACTGGCAACATCTCTCGCAACTGTGTCACAGGTTCAATGCCGACCGTTGAACGGATATATCGACTACAAAGAATTAACGAAGGTCGTAGGTTTTAACAGATGACACAATACTTGACAGAATTACAAAAAAAAAGGAGAGATATTCCCCCGATTTTTTTTATTATACTGTATTGCTTTAGGCGTGATACCACAGAATAAATAATAGTACTAAAGACTACTACAGAAGTTTCACTCTTTTGATGTTGACCGCTTGCCGACGTTCAATAGCCTACATAATTATTATTGATAAGATAATTTGCGCACGCAAGCTAAATAAACCTTTATCGCTGCGCGCGAGTGTCCGTATTACTTTGCATTTTTTCCTTTTTCTACATCACGGATGTTTTTCCGTGGTTACTTAGGGCTGTCAATAAAGAGTAAAAAATACAGTACGCACGGCATTAATAATTTATTTAATTAACAATTGTTTTACTTTAATATAATGAATTATATTTTATTCCGTCTCTAAAATACCGGTTAACGCTCCCTTTCTTTTAAATCCAGTCGTCAACTTGAAAAGTCGAATTGAAGCGCTGTGGTTTATAATTTCTTTAAAACTATTTGTGTTTATTTTTATTTAAGTATACGGTTTAATAATAAAAACTGCAATTTTTGCCCGTTTTCAATGACACACGTTTAACGAAGTGGAACAGAATAGGAACAGGCAATAATATCCGCACAGAAAAATAATATAGTGATATTACGCCATATTAAAAACACATGTAAGTAGGTACTTATTTAACTTATAATATGTATTAATATATGCTCGTTGATCTACTATTTATGCACACTTTTATTGACGGACCTCCTTCACCAATGCATAGAATAAATAATATGTAGTACTACGTTACCAAGGTTTGCCTGGAAGAGATTACTGTTTAGGGATGAGGCCACCTAATTGTACTTACATTTATAAATTAAGGTTGGTGTGTTATTGTAATATGTTGTGTCCAATAAAGAGTATAAATAAATAAATAAATTAATTAATACGTTGCGAAATAGTACGTAAAATAGGTAAGGTTTATTAGGCTATTCTGACTGATCGAATGAACATATTTTTGCTAATATGCGAATTATGGGCCTAACGCATGCAACCTGCAAGATCAGTCGTTGCGAGTCACGATTTATTATAGTGTAAACAACAAATAAACCCGAAATACGATTCCTACATGAAATGTGATTGTATTCTAATTAGTTAAATATCTTGTAAACAAAGTTTTAATTTCAGTGTTTTGTATTATTATAACTTAAAATATTTTAATTACAAAAGACATGTAAGTTACCTACTTAATAGTGAAGTAAATTTCAACTAAGTTTTGAAATAAAGTACTTAGGTATTACTTCTGTATTTAAATTATTACTAATTCTTTTTTGCTATACTTAAGTATTTATTTAACAAAAAAAATTGAATAAATATATCTTTCATTATCCTTAGGTAACATAAAAACTGATATATCTGATTACTTTTGTTTGCTCATTAAGCATCCATCCACGCAACAATTATAGTAGGTTCGAAGTTTTGTCTTTATAATTTATCAAATAGATAGGTAATATAATATACACATATATTATTTTTAAATCACATTAAAAAAATTTGAACTATTTTATCCTATAATTAAATATACTAAACACTAAACAAAAATTACAACAAGTGTTTACAAAAAACTATTCCCGTAAACAGTGTTAAAATTTATCAATCGCCTACTACGCGCTAGCCCCGCCTGCGTATAACACCGTCGGTGATTCTCGATTTTAGGTAATTATTTCACGCCGGTAGCAAGAGTGATAGAGGCCTGGTGATATATTCATAAGCAAATAGACAGACAGACAGACAGGCATTTCTAAAAATGTTATATTTAGTTACTTAGTTTAGGCAAGTTTATTACAGATAATGACATCGATATAAAGTGGTGAAGGGATTAGTCTTAGATCAGTTCATTCCTAATATAGCATTAGCACTTTTTGAAATATAAATTCTGTCGACACAAAAATTTTGTTTGATTTTGTCACTTGCGATGAACGAGCACACAGTCCAGCTCCAGTACGGGTTAGTGAATACTGTGGCTCATAGATACCCAACAACTATCACCCATTGAGAAATAAAATGCTATGTATACACCTATACAACAAAATCCTAGAAAATATACAAAATTTGACCTACACAAAGTACAAAAACTTTATTAAACTAAGTTTGTGTACAAAGCATTATTATAATATTAAGGAATTTATGGATGATATTAACTCCTGGGAAGGGTGATAGCTACCAAGCCATTTCTAGTTTGTTATGTGTTGTTAATTATAATATACATGATTGTAAGTTGTTATTGAAAAAAAAAATAGTCCCGCTGGGTTTCTTGCTGGTTCTTCTCAGGACAGAGGTTTTTTTTGTTAACCAGTGGTAAATTATATAAAAGGGACTTACAATAAGTATTATTTATAATCCATATTGAATAAAAAAAGTTTCTGTTTCTGTTGCAGATGGTAATAATATCCAGATATCATTTCGCGGATCAATATTGCGTGTGTTTTTCAAACGATATGATGCTCGTTTCTACCTACCTATCATTAGTCAGCATCTGACTATTGATAGGGTGTAATGAATGAAAACTTAAATTGAAAAAGTCGTACGTTCACGTTCAATAACAATGCACTTGCCAAAATATTTCTCGATAGACTGACAGAGATGATTATATGATATTGACTGCTTCTTTGGTTCCCTCTTACATTGGGATTGCTGATCATGAGGAGGTTCGAATCTTTGATCGGGCCTAAAGTCGTGATGTTAGCGGTGTTTCATCCCCGTGTCTCGGCAAACACGTAATGCCGTTGCTCCCGCACCTGTTTGCGCGTACACTCGTGCACTATGATCCTGTCCAGTGCAGACGGCTAGCCTCCGTTGAGAGTAACCGCCGTCGCCGAATTTCGGTCGGAGGACATTACGAAGTTGAAGATCGTCCCATGATATATAACAAGACAAGAAAATAATTGATTTTAGATTGTAAATAGTAAAAATACGATGCCATCAGAAACATTACTTGTAAAAAAACCAAGTCTCGCAACACAGTTCTTCTACTGTAAAAAGTTGTGAGATCCATGTAATAATCAAGTCGCTTAATTTATTCAGTCCCTACTTAAGGGTCCTTCTGTTTTAAGTTATTACGTAATTAGCTAACCT
>DWHP01002182.1:0-14809 GCA_018247895.1 Parnassius honrathi | reverse complement strand
CCATTTTGGAGACCCCAACTTCCGAATGGAATGGTTGCTTCAATGATTGGTTCCATCGTATGGAAAAATGTGTCAAACTTCGCGGAGAATACTTCGAAAAGCAATAAATACATTTTTAAATAGTAATGTTGTATCACTTTCTTGATTCCTGAAATTTTCAGTGCCGCCCTCGTATATGCTCGTTTGTTACCCTTGTCTATATATATAAATCAATTGCTGTCCGTTCGTCTCGTTAAAAGTCAAAAACGGTTTGACCAAATTTGATGAAATTTTTGTGTATTTGAATGATTGCCTAGGTTTAGATTCACGTTTGGACCTGGTAGATGGGGCTGTTGTTGAGATCCAGAAATCACCCTTGTAAAAGCAGGGGCGTATCGCTGGTCTATATAAAAAAGTTCTAAAATACTATTCTGACTAGTTAGTTATGCGTTAAACTAAACACTATCTTGCCGGTATAGAAATAACTTCTGTTCGTTATAATAACTGTTTAACGAGATTAAATGATTCGTATTCAAATTACGCGCCCGCTTAACTGTATTGGAGATTAACTGTAGTTTTATTCTTTGTTCGCCGACTATACACGAAATGGATTCGCGGTTAATCCGTCTAGAAAGATCCAAGCCGCAGACAGACGCATCTCGTTTATAGTGTTGGCGTTACGCAACCAAATGGGGGGTCATCCCGTCCGCGCCCAAAAGTCGCACCCGCGAAGTGGAGAACAGTCATATCCTATCGATTTGTTAAGATGGCGCGTGTAGGGGTGGGGGTGGGGGCGCGGGGCGGGACGCAGCGTGCAGCCGTGCTTGCACCTGCCCGGATCGCATCGTGACCGCCGCGACACACTAGCGACATCGCAGCCCCACCGCAGCCCCACCGCAATAGGCGTACACACAATACACTGCTATCTCTTAACTACTCTATTAAATTTATATCGCTAGCACTTACCTACCTGTATACCTAAATGTGTTAAAATACATAATGTGGCTGATGGTGATGTTAATGCTCGTTCGGTTTTGTCTAAGACTGGTAGTGTTGTTGGAATTCATCAATAACTAAGAGTATTGTAATATTAAATCTGACGCGGCACAAGGGGGCAGGGAATGATTGGTGCTCTTCAAGGAACTTAGGGTCAATTTACTTAATTTAAAACTGATTTTAAAAGTAACGCCGCATGTTTTGGTGGTCTATTTTAACTAAGAATTTCACTCTCAAAGCGAATCTTATGCATCAAGTTTTTAGAGTGGTGGAACCACGATGTAGTTGTATTGTCGTGGCTGCAGCACAGAGTGATCAGCTCGAACGGAGAAGGAAAATAAGCACATGATGCTGTAATTCGTATGCTGAGTGTAGAAAATCGGGCCCCTTTTGCTGGTAACGGAGAATTCCATCATGGTTCTTAAGGATTACAACGCATCTTCATTTTAATTTAATTATCGAGAATAGATGTAGGTTTTTATGGGCTGCGGCATCCATTTACAATCATGTGGACTTGGTGCAGTGTGTTCTTTAAATTAAACTAATTTTACGGATTTAATTAAGGCATTTACAAGTAAGGCCTTTAATGCCTTATAGTCGTTGATTATCACTTACTGAACTTAAATATAAATTTTCTCATTATCTGTCACTTTCTATTGTCATTTAGTAAAGAGAGAGAAAACAACCTTAAGCATAGCTTAAATTGATGTAGATTTTTATAAGTAGTGCCTTTAAACTTTAATATTCTACTAAATATAATCTCGAATAAGTAAGCAACAATGTGGCCAAAACTCGATGAGCATTTTTTTATCAAACATCAGTTAAAAAAATAGAATAAGCATGCATCGTTGTGAATCATTGGGTTGTTTTAATCCATTATTAATCAAAGATCTACCTACACTAAACATTCGTTTGGCAGCTTTGACGTTTCTTCCCGTGGCTGTTCTGTGTATTTGAGAGTTTTTATAATTCCATACAATAATAAACCGGGTTTCGTCCAGGTGTGTCAATTTCGTCATTGAGCCAAGCTGTACTATGAATTGCCCGGCCACGTAAGAACCTCGGCCTTACGGATCATTAGCATGAAGTAGCAGCAAACTGCATTAGTAAGCGCTTTTGTTAGGTCAATAACAAGAAGGGATGATCATTTTAACTGGAAACATGGCATTTCAACTCAGGGGTCACTTACTCATTTGTCATATTTCTTGTATATACGAATTACATACATCATTATTCTAGCTCTTGTTGAAAGTGCTAGCATAATAATTAAGGATATACTTTGAATGACGATTTTTTTTTATTTGCCTCTGAAAACATTCTTGGGACGAGCGGAACTGAAGGGTTCTGGCACGATAACACCACACGACTAATCAGTTGTTTTCTGATTACTGCAAAGTTACAATTTTCTTTACCGCAACAAAATTATTATTAAATAAAAATTCACGAAAAAGAATATTTTCACAAAAATATGCTTTACCGTCAAATCAACAAGTGTCCCGGATTGGCACTGTGCGCCAACCTCTCCACCGGGGAGTCGAGAGTCGCGCCCTTTGCGACCGCGACGCTCGCCCGTTCCCTGGCGACCGTTGTTGCCGCCAAGGTCGGCGAAATGGGAGCTAAGGTGACACCGCACTATCAATCGACAACCGAGATGACGACAAATGAGATGAGATGAAAGAAATTACTATACTATACATATTTACTTTCGCTCCGAATTGAGGCAGATTCCTGTCGTACTCTTATAACATTTATTGAATTTCAATTCACTCGGTCCACTAGTCTCTGATTTGAGAAAAGTTATTACTTTATTACGAAAGAAGTCAAACATATACAGTCTACGAAATTTGACTTATGCTGTCAAATTCCACCTTCAGTTAGTAAGTGGCGAATAACTTCAAGTGCCAATATCCCATATATAAATTAAGTAACAATTTACGTATTTTCCTCAGGGCACAGGCACAATTTTATTCATTTACTATTTATTGAACCTTACTAAATGTATAGCCGTGATAGCTTAGATGGTTAGCGTTCGCTGTAAATTTCTTAGTACGCGAGCAATCCAGTTTCAATCCTCGCCGGCCCCAATGAAATTGTTAATTGAAATTTTATGTGATGATTTACCACGTGCTCGACGGTGAAGGAAAACATCGTAAGGAAACTTGCATGTCTGAGAAATAAGAAAAGAATTTCGAAGACGTGTGAACGTCAATACGCATTGAGGCAGCGCGGCAAACACTTCCTTGCCCTAAAACCTTCTCAGAAATGAGAGGAGGCCTGTGCCCAGCAGTGGGACGTATAAAGACTGTAACTTCAACTAAATATATAGAAATACAACACAAGTAAACAACAAGTACAAACACAACAAGTAGTAAAATTAAAAACTTTATACAATCGACTTCAATACGACCGAATCAATGTATTCGACGTCAAAAGGATAACTCAAAAACTACTGGTCAGATGTTGATCAAATTTATATGAGGTCACACGGGAAGCACCAGCTTTTAAATAAAAAAACTCATCTAATTCGGTTCACCCGGAAAACAGTTCTGAGGTACACATAACAAAAACACATAAAAAAAACTTACAGTCGTATTGAATACCTCCTCCTTTTTGAAGTCGGTAAAAATACAAAAGTGGACTTAGTTTATATAACGTCGAAGGCGGTTACAAAACATTGACAGTGAAAAAATGAAAATTCAAACACACTACTGATACTAAACCTACCCTTTACATGCAATAAAACCGACTAAATATTACAAATATGCACAGCTTCCTCTCATATGGGGAGTTATGTTTTTTTCTTCAGTTTTATAAAACGTTACTCTCACAGTAGGATGTTGTATTTTTTATTTTTCGTTTCGTAAATTGCTTAATGCAAAATTGCTACTTAAAATTGCGATGTGCGATTGGGTTGCGTACTTTCTGTGTTATCGCCTAATACTTGAGTTACTACGAATATGCTAAATTTGTTTATTCTCACTTTTAAACGTAAATGGTTTTTATTTACATTAAGTGTCCTTTCTTTTAGACCGTGCAGTGGCGGTTAAAGAATATCCGCTATCGCATATCGTCCTGTCGTAAGAGACGACAGAGGGGATGGGCGACAGCGTCTTCCTGGTGACAAATCAAAATTATAAAAAACTTCGCTTGCCAATTCGCCTGCCAAGCATGGCAACTCTAGCAAAAAAATCCCCCCCCCCTCCTGTGAAGCAATCTACAAGGGAGGCCTACGTTCAGCAGTGGACTTTTATAGGCTGTAATGGATGGATGAAGTCTTCTGTGATAAACGTCTTTTAACTTTTATAACTCGTTTCCTAAAGTATGAAAGGATTACTTAATATGTTGTGGTCATATACATTTTGAATCAGGTCATTAAGTGCCTCTGCGGTTTTTGAATCTGCCCTCGCAACTACCGCATATACAGCTGAAACGGCAATAACGACGGGGCGCTGCATCACGTATTTAATGATATATTGTAGATCGCAATGACTCTTATTAGTCTCTAGTCTTTGCCCACTTTTTGCTCACAACTTAGGAATTCTATTCGTTAAAAATAAAATAAAAATATACAACCTCTATATCCCTCCTACTATTTTGCGCATGTCTCCTCTCCTCTTCAGTTATTCTCCATAAGAGTACTACACTCGTAAAGCGTGTGGTGATTTCTTGTAAGGCTGTTCTTGAATAATTAAATTAATTTATTCATTAAATTCTATCAAAAGTTTACCGCTGAAAATGAAAAACATAGGATATTTGCTAGTTGGCGAGTTTGACATGCGTTTGGCAATCGCGGTTTTTAATATTTTTGACTAGTTATCAAGAATTTGCTGCAGCCCATCTTCTGTTTTGTTTCCTTCTGTCACCTCTTTCGACACCAACGGAATAATATACGGTAGTGGATTCTCTTACGCCGCCGTCATCATAATATAATATATCATTATCTTACCGTGAGTTTGCACTGACGCGATTTTCACAAAAAACATGTTTTAGACACTGTTTTCTGTCTGAAATATGTTTGACTGTTTATTGTACACAGATATAAAGTCAGTGATTGTACATTACATATTTTAACTATATTATATCTTTATAACTACAGAAACAAAATGTTACGAAATAAATTTAGAACAGTAGAAATATTGACATGTTGAAAGATAAGTTTGAACATCTGTTGAAAATTTTACACAATTTTTGTGAGTGCGAACGCCGCCATCAACAAAACATGTCGTGTGATTTGTTTTATGCGATTTGCTTTAATGTAAAATTTATGTGTTTGATGTTTCTCAGTGCAAATGTACGGTTAGATCATCTAATTAAGAAATAATACTAAATACTAAAATGTTTAAATTTACACATAGAAACTGTAAAAGCTCCTCATACTTACAGTATCGGGTGAAGAGCGATCGTGGTACAATATTATATATTATATTAAATGTTACTATATTTGTAATCCTTAGCCGACTTCAAAGAAAGTAGGAGGTTTCTCAATCCAATATTTTTATGTCTGTTACCCGATATCTTTGGCAAGTGTGATCCGATATTAACTATTCTTTTTTATTAAATAGTACATTAGTAGTCTCATTTAAATACAAAGGCAAATTCCAACCTAATGGTTTAAAAATGCAGATATTTACGAAAATTAAAGTGTTAAAGATTTTAATACCTAATTACCAGCTGAAGCTGCAGTACGTAGTACTATTATGTATTCTGTGGCTGCAACCTATTCTGAAGTCGGGGCTCTATTTGTTTAGTACACTAAATCTATAACTAATAACAACATAAGTAGTTTAGCGAGTATAAGAGGTCGCTGTAAACAGTAGTTCTATCGAATGCTTTAATATACATGGAATGCTTCAAACGTGCTGTAATTTAAGCCTATTCACACAGATGTTTAGATTTTTAACTTTATATTAATATCAATGTCATGTTTCAGTGGCACAGTCGGAGGACTCGCCGGTCGCGATGAAACTCAAGAAAATTTGCCTTAAGACGCCTATAGGCGAGGAACAGGCAGCACAAGCAGTTCTCGACCCAACGTTAGGTGAGTACCGGTATACTTAATTTAAAACTTGTTGAATGTTTAGCGTTTTTATTTTAATGTTGGATAATACCTGTGTCTAACATTAGGCTTGGGGTATTTAAAGTGTTATTAAGTTTGCGAAATTATTCCCGCTATTTCTTAACTCTTTATCAAATGAAATAGATAAATAAATGCAACATCTCAAAATTATAAAAGTAAAGTAGTAGTTAGTATATAAGTTACACTACAAAATATTCCGTTTTTTCAATAACTTGTCATATTTAGTACGTTTTAAGCGGCACCTGAAGCATCTGTGTGGCTTACACTAGCCAAGCTCCTCGACTTTCGAGGGTCGGAAGATTCGTAACAGCTCTCGAGAAAAGTGTTGACAAAGATCGTATGGCCCGGGAGGGCTTCAATAAAACTTTAAAAATAAGACTCGATTTTATTGGCCTACTAGTTGTTTACTGCGATTGTTTGGTACAATTATTTTTTAATGTAATAAAGCTTGATATTCGCAGTTATTCGAATAATGACTCAACTAATTTCATTCAGGATCAAGTTTATACACATACTTTGAAATAATGTTAGGACTGACGGGTGTCGTCTGGTGGTGGGGTACAATTTCAATATATCTCATCAACATTTATGAATTGTAAGTGATAATAATGCGGTTATGTACCCAGGATTCTAATTCCTGTCATTTTTGTTTTTGATAGAATACTAATAAAGCATTGACTAACTGAGTGCGTTCAATAAAATAATACAGTGTGAACCGAATAGCCTTAGGTCTTTTGATGAATAATAATTCAGTAACGTTTCATCAATTGGTTGGGGTAAATATTTTAATTGTTCTTGTTATATTTTTCATATTCAGTACAAAAATTATCTTTGATTCGTTATTTTTTTAGGGACGGAGCGATTTCTAGTTTTATCGAAACCACCACTCAACTGCTTCACACGCACTCACGCACTTGTCTTTCTTCTTTCGCTCTTTAATAGCCTAACCACTGCCGGAAGCATACATCATATGCACTCCAAAACTATATGCAAATGATTATATGTAGATACTTATGTAGTTTGATACTAATTTGGCAGCGCTTCGTCTATCTTTTTGGTCTGAGATAATAGAAAGAAATAATTTTAAAAACACAATTGCAGTTGGTCTAATCGGATAATAATGTGAATCCTTTATCTGTACCAAAGTTGTTATTACATATTCTTTCGGGAATTCTTCCTTAGCACTCGATAAATTGAAATGTAATTCAGAGGCAGTACGCTCGTTTTAATTTAACTAGTCGCGTAATAATTTAATTTCATTGTGCACTTGTTTTTAGGACGTTTTCAAGGTGATGCGGTGTGATATAGCGCAAGTACCGGTTTGTTTGAGCGTCGGCACTGCACGTTTTCACAGCCCGCCGCCTCCGACGCGACGCGGTTCCGTTGATTGGGTCGCGCTTTTATTCCATCTCGCGGCTCGCGTCGGCAGTAGTGTGATATCATCAATTTAATTGCGGCCGCCGATACCTATATAACTTACACCAATATAAAGCAACGTTTATTTCAACATTCATGAATACGAAAAACAGCTGAAATGAAATTTAATGCACGTGCATATGCAAGCTGTAACGGAATACGCTTATGTTATTTGAAATAACTTAGGTCCGACACTTAGTTTGTCTTATTTTATAGGTGTTGCGAAATTCTGGTGTTAAATTATATCGAGATATTGTTACGAAAGAAACACTAAGTTGTTTTCTGATCTATCGAATTATAGTACTTATATGATAGGATTACGCTTAGGGCTCCATGTCCAATACGGGCAAATCAAAAATGCGAGGTGGCGTCAATATCATACATTCAGAATGCATTATCACCCCTGAGGGTCAAGATGACTGTTTCCTCTTCTCTACACTCACAGAACGAAATACATTACATAACTCCGTTATTTGACGCTGCTAAGAGCATGGCCCTTCCCAGGTCAAGGCAAATACGTACATAGATTTAAACTATATCTGTGGAGGCGAGCCACTCCTGCTACAGCTATAATATAGCTGCAACATAGCTCTACTAGCAGCAATTTGCTGAATAAATTTGATCGGTTTAACGATTTGGATTAATTATCAGGCGAGCGACAACTTTCATATTTTTATTGCTAGAGCCACGATGCAGCTATATTATATATATATATGATGGTAGCATGAATGGGTCGGCTCGACCGCGGTTAGAGTTCCACGCTCTCACGGAATACTAGTGTAAAATAGCAGTATTTTGTATGGTGAATGTAAAGCACCGGAGTCCATTTTTACTGAAAACGAGGTGTTCCGTCTTAGTCCTCAGACGGTGACAATGACCAACGTATCTGCGTTTCGTGGATAAATGTAGATGTTTGTGGGCTACGGCATCCACTTACCATCAGGTGGACTGTATGTTCGTTTGATATTCCTTATTCTATAAAACGTAAAAAAGACATTTAGCTGTATCCCAATACATAGAAAGATTTTGCATTTCTAATAGGGGAAAAAATATTTGCCGCTGGTGCTATGTTCTTTTATAAGGAGGTAACTAGTTGCACCCAGCCACGCGTTGTTGTGCTCATTTTTTTTAAAGTATATAGACGCACGTGCTTTTGAATGCAACGTGGTATCAAAATTTCAAAGCAATCAGTGAAGAACGTTTTTACGATTTGAGATTAAAGATTTTAACAAAAGAACATTTACATTAAAATTATTTACTTAGATAGTATTAATACAGTTTACTAAATACCAAATACACCAGTAGTCTACTCATTTTATAAGTCTTGTAGCCACGGCGCTTGTGTGACCTCCTTCACCATGTGAATCCTTCACCCCATTTTATCCCGTGAGTATCATAAAAGGCGAAGCCATGGAAAAAGTCAGAAAGACTTAGTAGTGTCATGTGCGGTATGTGTTAACGACAATGTCAGCGACAGGAAGCAGTGTCAAAGGCGCATTTAATGGTACGATCCCCCATCCTTCCACCAAGCTTTGCGATTATGGCAAATCGTTGTTACAGTGGGAGAGGTCCATGTCTAGATGTGGACTATTATGGGTTCATTAAGAAGTATAAACTGAGATGTGTATCATTATTGTTATACCTCCGTGGACTAGTCGCGACAATTTCGCCAGCTGGTCGACCGATCCCTGGACAATTTATGATGTCGTTATCTCGTTATGTGATTTCGTTCGTGCCTCAATGTCAAGTTTCGACGATGCTTGCGCTACCATCTCTAGCGGTTTGTTATACCTAGCTTTATTATCTTCGAGTTTCTTGTGATCATTTCGCTCCCGCAGTCGTATGAGGTTCGTTGAGCTGGTGCGTGATATGTCGCTGAAACTCAATGCGTTTAAATTGACCGCTTGAAACGCATCATTTTTGTGTAAGAGATTTTGCGTTTTATGTGTGGCTTACTGCAGACTAAACAAGACAATCTTATAATGAGCATATACGATATGTTTTTTTATAGAAAAAGGGTGACGAACGAGCACACAGGCTACCAGTAAGTGGATGCTGTGGCCCACAGATATCTACATTTATCTTCAATTGAGAATCATAATGCAATTGCGTTGCCAGCCCTGAGGACTGATACAGAATGCCTCGTTTCCAGTAAAAAGAGTTTCCGGTTCTCTATACTCACCATACGAAACACAACAGCATTAAGCTGGTATTCTGTGAGAGCGTGGTCCTGCCCCGGTAACGAGCCGACCCATTTGTGCTGCAACCACAATATAGCTGCAAGGTGAAATTGTACGTCATTCGGATTTTATTTGTATCAGAATCATGTGATCAATGTCTAAGTGTTTATTTGAAGCTTGTTCAGGTCATTCAACATCTTTCCCTTCTCTAATCTGTTATTTAATATTATCTTAAGATACAGTGTGTTCTATGAACAATAGTTAGTTATTAAAATCAAATACATATTTATGTATTTGATTTTAATAACTTTACCTAAAACAATCTTAGACTCTAAAGCTCTAAACACCTGGAAACATTTAGTGGCTTTAATAGACTTTTTTATTACATATTGTATTTAAAGCGTATTCAATACGGCGGGTGTGCGCGTTGCTCTCATTACCGCGCGACGTTACTAAAGCCAGACATTTCGCATTAGTGATGCTGCTTCCGACACCGGTCTGTTGTGTTTGTTGCTATGTTACATGCCTATATTATATTGAGATGATATAAAGTCACAGGTGACTGACCTAGCACAAATAATGTCTGGTACCAACATAGAGTGTATTTATTGATGCTTTTTTGTATAATTTATTAGTATTAGGTAATAAGTTAATGTATATTAAGTTACCATATAAATTATTTCTTGTGTGTTTCGCGAATACTACACATTGAACAAAACAAATTTTACTGTTTCTATCACTTTTTTATTTTTATTTAAAAATGGCAGGAATTAAAAGGCTAAAATTAGACGCGATAAATTCAATAAAATAAGTATAATTTGACGAGACCAATCTAGTTACATGAAAATACAGATCAAACATAATACATATTGCAGTGGCAGATCGATTCTCGATTTCTTAGGGGGTTTTCTAAACACGTGGATAAACGTACTCAGACGTGAAGTAAACTAAAACTAGGTACCCATATACATTGGTGCAACGTAGCGGCCTCATCCCATATTTTACATAACATGATTATTCGTGAGTTGAGTGAAAGCTATGAGCTTTGAGGTATTTTCCAATATCCTGTCAACAAGGTTGGGGCAGACATTGAGTACTATGCAGAAAAATATATGCATGTATACACAATTTAGGCGTGTTAGATGAATGCCATTGAATTTAATAGATTGTAGGTAGGTGTCGCCTCTAATTGTACTTAGGCTTCAGATAAGCTACCACTAACCTCCTCCCCGTCTTGACACAAAGCAGCCTATCCGTTGTTGTGCTTCGCTGAAGAGTAGTATAATACATACAGGCCGCGAGGCATACCTTTGTATTAATAGGTGACGCATTTGTATCTTTCATTAATTGAAGTTAGTTTCGATCGAGTTTCTATGACCCGCAGTAGCAGTCATAGAAACTTGAAACCAACAAACAGGTTACAAACAGCTGGACTGTGAGCTCGTCTTTACTCTAAATATTTTAAAAAAATGTAACTTAAGGAGTATATATAATCCAAACTAAAGCTGAAACTTCATTACAATTCTATTGAAACTGTAAGTTACTAATGAGTAGACACATTAACATTGTTAGTACGTTTTATTTTATATAATATAAACATTAACAAACTGCTACTGTTGGCGAACGAAGCGGATTGTCTAGATTTAAATTCTACATTTTTACTGGTGAATGAGATTAGAAATGAAGTACTGCGCAATTGGAGTTGTAGATGCAAATAGCAAAATCGCAGCGTACTGCCATCAATAACAGAAATCAAAACCTTTTAGTAGACAATCACAATGTGCGATGCCTCTTAGTTACGTGTTGTGAAGAGAGTAACTGAAAACACCTTGAAGAACCGTCACGTCACTGTGCTAGACTGATGATGTTTGTATCTTTTGTACATTGTCATAATATTTGAAATTAATAGTAATATTACTGCTAGTGTTGGGGTGACCAACGAACACGCCTGATAGTAAGAGGAATACTGTGACACATGGACATCTACATCTATTCTCGATTACAAATCAAAATGCGGATGCGTTGTTAGGTCTTGAGAACTAGGATATAATCCCTCGTTTCCATTAAAAACGGTCTCCGGTTCTCTTCACTTATCAAAAATTATCAATTATTATAAGTAATTGTAAATTATAACATTGCAAAATAACAATTTAGTATATCACTAGTTAAAGGCCTAATGCACAAATAGCTTCATTGCTTTCGACAGTCTTATAAAATAGCAACGTTCGTCCGTCACGCTTTGAAAATCACAAAATTGTAACAGCTCGTTTGATGGTACAACGCGTCGATCGCGCACACGGGTGGAATAACCTAAAATTAGATGCGCGTACACCGATCCTCGGACGCGGAACTCGTCGTCACAACACGTACACTAAAATTACCGATTTGTAAGGATGCCGCCTCGCGAGCGAATCTTATGGTTCGTTAATTATTTTAGCGGGAACTATCTTTAAAAACTGATGATGATGATGATATTTTCATATCAGTTTTCAATCACGGCGGCGGAGTACAGCGGGCGCACATTTTTTTACGAAACTGAAGTGACTTATAACTTACAGTCCACTTGATGTTAAATGGCTACCCGCGGTCTATGCAGTTCATGGACACCCGTATCCAACCAACTTTAAACAAAGAAAGCTCTGAGGACTAAGATGGAATGCTTCATATTGCCTCTTATTCTGGAAATGTGCAGATATATGCAAGTACGTGACGCCTTAAGTATTCAGTATATACACAGATACAGATGCTCTAACCCGACCTAACCTACCACATTCTGATTTCACACATGCATTAAGATCGCTGGTCGAAAGACTTTAATATCAAAAACAAAATTTTTATTATGCGCTCATACTGCTGTAAATAGCCTGATATATGAAAGACACATAATCATTGAAATAATACTAGTTTTTACGGATTTTATCGCGTATATTTAACTTTTTAAATACCCGACGTTTCGAGAGCTTTACAGCACCCATGGTCACGGCGTGGACTGAGATGTTCAACGTCCAGATGTCCCCCCCGTGACCATGGGTGCTGTAAAGCTCTCGAAACGTCGGGTATTTAAATAGTTAAATATACGCGATAAACTCCGTAAAAACTAGTATTATTTCAATGTGTAGTGTTCGCGTAAATACAAGAAATCATTATAACTAAGGCCGGTTATGCTTTGTAGTTATGTGCTGTTGCTAATTAATAGTGAGTTCTTAAAACATCAGAATTTATCTAAAAAACTTTGTATAAAACAGACAATCCCTAAAAATAAGAAAATTATACAAATCCATACACGTGTGATATTCATTCATTCGTACGTAACAGCTTTTCAAAAGTCCCCTGTCATATAAGTGCAATATATTTTTTTAGGAGAGCGGGCAAACGAGCATACGGCTCACCTGATGTTAAGTGACTATCGCTGCCCATGAACAACTGCAACACCAGGGCGGGTGCGTTGCATAAGGGAGATATTTGCCATAACAGCCACGCTCTGCAGACTGCAGCTACATGGCGTGTGTGATACAACTTGAATTATATTTTCTTACCACACAGTTGTTCCTACCACCATGGCGAGGTTATATCCAACGGTTTATGTTCTGTGTTTTCGCCACAATGCCGGTCGCAATTGAGTTACATTTTTAGACTTATTTCCTTTTCGTTTCATTTTATTTTTATTTATTTTTGTACCTCAGGATATTGTATGTAAATTTTTTTAATTAAGTACCGGCTATTTTGGTCCTATTTTATAAACAAAATTCAAAGGAGTAATATTTACTGTTTTTACATTATAAAATTTTAGTAGATTTTCGTGTTAATTAAATCATGATGGCTAATTAACAAAAATTCTATCAAGATTAGTATAATGGAAAAATACATGTAGGTATATAAAATATTATAAATTGTTTCGATGTACATTTTTGTTTTTAATATTATATTTTGCTATAAAATGGCCAGTTCCATAAATTGTCTAAAGGGGAAGATAATGTAATAAAAGCGCTGTATCTGTCGATGGCCGTCCACGTGTTTGGCCATAATAAAAATAAAATGGAGTCTGCGCAAAACGAGAGAGGAGGTCGCTCACCTCCCTAACCTAAGTCAAGAGTTTGTCCGTACGCATCACTCACACATGCGATTTAGTAGGTCGCTACACGTGTACGCAACGCGCTGACGCACACACGCGCGAACAACGCCCACGTGTAAAGGCGACGCGTGCGCAACGAGTTTAGACAAACGGAAGAAATATTATTCTCTTTTTAGGTTGAGCTTTAGCGAATTCTATTCTAAGTTTAGTAAAAGAAAAATAAAAAAGTTATTTATCATTAATTAAAAGCTAAGTCGCATTGTATTACAAACCTTCCGAGTAACTATACTAAGCAGAATGTTGCCCTAATTAGAAAGAGAAAGGAAACGCGTGGTTTGTGTTACATAGGTAGGTATGTATCGAAAAATTGTTATATTTGCGAAAACCGATACCGTAAGCTTCAGCGTGCATTGCTCTCTTCGTGTTTTTAAACGCTATGCGTGTGTGCGTGCAGAGTCTTGACCTACGACAACAGCGCTGTTGTGTGTGTCGAATCGAGTTACATAACTCATTGTTTTTTTTATGACAAGCTCATTATTTTGTTCATTTAATTGATGAAATGTTTTAATTACGTTACTCTGTTACCATCGTAGCGTCGACAATTATCTAAAAAACCTAAATTTTGTGTAGAGTAATAACTAATAACCATTTATGTACTTTTGATTCTGCTAAAAATGCATTTAAAACGATTTATATGTCATTTTATTATTTCAATAAAAATCTGGTTAACGTTTTAACGCGATGTCATTATTATATTTTTAATGAGATGACCTTAAATGGAGAGCCTTGAGAAAAGCACTGACAAACAAAAGAAGTTTATTTTTAACATCCGAATAAAGTGCGCAATACATTGTGTTGTAAAACGTCATACTATTTAAAAAAAAAAACTAATTTCTTGATGTGACTTTAAACTAGAAAGGCTTAACTGTATGTTGCACTATACCGCGATATACTAAATATTTTATAAAAAATCGTAATTAATTTTAAATTAAAAACACATATTGAAAAATAAATCGATTTCTATTAAATAAAACTATTATTTACGGATTTTATCGCATTTAATTAACACTTTTACTTATTTTTATTATC
>DWHP01002181.1:0-14812 GCA_018247895.1 Parnassius honrathi | reverse complement strand
GGATGCAGGTGGCTCAGGACCGTGCTTTGTGGCATTCTTTGGGGGAGGCCTATGTTCAGCAGTGGACTTGTGAAGGGCTGTAATGATGACGATAAACGTCTTCATTGGTCGGCGTTTTGATATTTTTTTAACTCACGTTAGTCTATTGTTTTGTAAATTGTTCCTGAAATTCATTTTGTATCCCAAGTAAAATAATATAATGGTGTAATTTATTATTAATATTGTTTTCGTGGAAATATGAATATCGAAAGGTAGCTTTATAAGTAGTATTTTATTACATTTTTAGTCTGTTCACTTTTTACTAGTTTACTTCATTTTGAAGTAGGGTGGAGTTAGTTAACTTCTTAGCAATCTATTACTAAACTACCAAGGTACGCAACTAGCATTTACTTGCAAAAATATGCACCAATATATACATATTTTGAATAAGTGTCAGTTCCAATAAAATCTTCAAAAATTAATTCTTAATATAAAAAAAAATCTTCCTAACAATATATTCACGCGCGTTTTTCGGCATATTAAAACGATATAGTCCTGGTTTTAAATATTAAATTAATGAACTTTTTATTTTTTACCTAATCGATATTGATAATACACATACTACATACGTATACATTGTACATACATACTTATACATATACATTGTACATACATACTCACGCCTGTCACCCAGAGGGGTAGGCTGAGACTACGGACTTCCATTTGGCCATCTCTTTGACACTAGACTTGATCGTATATTTATTTTCAGTGCTTAAGAATTACCACTTCTACTTGTATACAGGGTTATTTTTAGTTCCGACCAGGATTTTCTAACGAAACTGAAATCGAATTCATCGGTTGGTCACTAGTTGACGCGTCGAGACTTTTACTATTCCCTCTAAAAATTCTTAACACGAGGGAATATATCGGATTCCAGGCATCCCAAATAAAAGAAATAACCTTGCATGTTTAAACATAATAAGTCCTCTTGTAATGGGCCTTATGCCTTATAAAAGCGTTTATATAAAAGTACATTGTTTACTAAATATAACATTGCAGCCGAAGATAACATCCATTGACAGACATTTGATAAATACATTTCTTGGAAAACAAAACAATGGCCGAGATATTTTACTTAAATATCATTTGCAATATTTTTGAATAAAAAAACTAAAGAATATGTAACCGTCATCAATTATTTGATTTAGTTTTTTCTTATGTTAGAACCGACTCTGAAGGTAGGTTGTAATTATATATAACGTTTGAAATTGTGTGATAAGAGAAAAGTGTGGTTTGCAAGATGTTGTGAATAGGATTAAGATTAAGATTAAGCTTCGGTGGTTTGGACACGTAGAAAGATTGAATGTGTAAAAAAGTGACAAAGCAAATTTATGCTACAGAGGTAAGTAGCGGACTCGTAAATAGACGGAAGCTAATTGACAAATGGCGATATTTTGAATATGAACGAAGTAAAGTTAGAGAAATATACTGTAGCAGTAAATTTTTTTCTTAGAAAGGAACCTTCAAAGTTTTTGTTGAAACAGTCCGTCGAATGGTAGAAAGTCAAATACAACAAATAATTGTAAAAAATTATGATCCATTCGTAGCAATGCTTTCTCTTTACAACTTTGCAATGACTAAAAAAGTAGACGACTATGCCATAGTTCAGACAAACTCTTTATATTTAATACTTATTACCTAGTATGCAATTGCTCGTTTAAAATTTTTACATTTCATTTTCGGGTTTTTTAGCTTTAACATTTAGCTCTGACGCGGACAATTTAACCGTCTGCGGGTCGGTTCACGATCTGAGAATCAATTATAACGTGCGGTGTGCGTAATGTGAATCCTGAACACTTGCTATTTCCTTTCTTGCAGTATACAACGATACAAATGACTCGAATTCATTCTGCAGAATTATTCTTGTTTTAGAAAAGAAAATTGTAACCCAGCTGGCAATTGTTTTGAATGTGAAATTATGTTTAATCATCTTAAGTGACTTGTAGTACAATATAGAAATATATTGACTTGAATTTCATTCCGCAGAATTACTCTTATTTTAGAACAGAAAATTGTAGCCCAGCTAGCAATTGTTTTGAATGTGAAATTATGTTTAATCGTCTCAAGTGACTTTTAATATGACATAGCAATATTATGTACTTGAATTCATTCCGCAGAATTACTCTTGTTTTAGAAAAGCAAATTATAGCCCAGCTGAAAACTGTTTTGAATGTGAAATTATTTTTTATCGTTTCAAGTAGCTTTTAATATATTGTTAATTCAAAATTTTATGTATAGCTCCTTATGGGTCACAAAGCAAGCTCGTTTAAAAATACTAATAAAAGTATAGACGTGTTACTTTATACTCAATCTATGAATAAAAGTATTTTAATTTCTAGGCAAACTGTTCTCTTTCTTTTAAAGGCTTATTTGAAAATTATTAATTGCTTGTACTCTTTAGAGATCTAACGTCAATAGACGTCCATTTTGAAACGTACATTACGTTTCAAAACATAGTTTTACTTACACTAAGTTTTTATTTAAGCCTATCTAAACTTTGTAAATTGCATGACGTGACTTCAGAAAATATGCATCACCATATAAAAAAATTATTTTCTTCTATATTTTTCAATTATTCCTTCTCATTTAAGTTGATTTAATATAGACATAAAGTTACATTGTTTAAAGCTACTTTTACGGATTTTATCGCGTTTAATTTTAATTATTTTTAATTCCCGACGTTTCGGGTGCTTTCCAGCATCCATATTCACATGGTTAAATTAAACGCGATAAAATCCGTAAAAGTAGTTTTAATCAATGTGTAGTGTTGGCGTAAATATAAGAAATCATTACATAGTAGTTACATTATATAATATAGTTATAAATCAGTGCCTGTATTAGCTCGATGTGAAAAGTATTTTAGATCAGGAATTTCAATATGTATCTGCTAAAAACAACGTTAGAAGTATACGACAAAACGACAGGTTGATAAATTGTTGAAGCTAAACTTCAGCTAAATTTGTTAACTATAGTATCCACGATGAATTGAGCATAAAAATCAAAATTACTGCTTCAACTATCAGATTAATTGCCTGTTTGTTCGTACTATGACTACGTAGTACTATTATTTACTCTGTGCTATAACCTCTCTGCATTGTAGCACACTAGTACAATAGGACACAAACCTTGTTTATTCACATGAAATCAAATTAATTAACACTTTTTTTCAAACTTAAATGATCAAGTTTACGAGTAGCAAATATTTATTTATTTTCATGTTTCGCCAAATTTATAAAACATTATTAAAAAATATGCAGCGCTGACTGTTGGTTAGCTGATAGTTGGTTAAGTTTTCGAAAGGCGTGTCGTAAGACAATTTTCATGCTCTAAGCAACGATTTTCAAGGTGGATTTTACGGTGAGCTTTGTGTCGAAAGGTCCTTGCTCCATGAGGTAATCAGATAAAGCGGCTCGGTGGGACGGCGTCGCATCGGCAGCTGGCTGGCATAGGGCTGTTCATCTCGCCGCATGCCTGCGCCCGCGTGTCTCGAGTTTAGTCACTTTAGTTTAGTCTGCATTACGACGCGCGCGCGACCGTACGTAGTACATACAAATTAAACGCAACACATGCTGGCTCGAAACCGATAAGATCGAATTTAAATATCCGATAGTTCGATTATTATGGGTCATTGAACGTCAAACCGACTCAATCACGAAGTGTAGCACAAAGTTTTGACAACATTACAAGATTTAAGAATAACGGTCTTGTTTACGGACTTGGTGAGATGTTAATTCAATTATGTGGGCAACGCATGAATCTACGGAGGGATTTACAGCAAAGCTCGGCCTAAGACCTTACATAAAATTTTAATCATGATTGTTTTAAACATTTTTACTGTTTCATTATTATTACTGTGCATTGTCTGCGACAAACAACACCAGTGGGATAACATATCTAAACAACTTCCTCTGTTATCTTTGACTCAATCAATACATTTTACTGCCATGTCCATGTATGCGTAGTTAGATTTTTAGAGTAGCAAAATATTTCTCTTGTGTATGTTATTTTCGAAATGTCTCCATACAATTGTCATGCTAGCATTACATTCTCATCTGTTTTTGTCCATGTGTTTACTGGCACTGGTAGTGATTCTTTAATCAGCTGCGCTTACTATACTGTAATACTCTAAGGCTGCGCTTTTACGCTATTACATATTACCTACTCTATTACAATTTAGTCAGCTTTATATCGATATTTCTGTCTGAGATGGAGCGTAATTGTAGCCATCCCAAGGAATTAGAGTTATTTCTTATAATTCAGCTTTTCACATGCTGCATTTCATGAAAGACGACAAGTACGAGTCTTCTTCCCCTCCAAATATTCATAGTATCTTGACAAATTTACTATTTGACAATAGGATTTAAACTTTACCTGAAAAGGTTTATTAGATTATCCTATTATTCTACCCTCATTTTTAATAATTATTACTATGATATAGGGAGCTCATGATTTTAATATTCTATTTAGGGATACTAATTTCTTTTAACATAAATTGTCACTACAAATATATTTTGTATTATTTTTCACATTTATTTAATGAGGTAAAATATTTCTCCTACAATGTATAAGTTCCAGAAACTGCAGAATATTAGTTCCTATTGAATATAATAGGTATAGGAGATCCCTTTGTTGCCAGAATACCGTTGCCATAGCAACATTGAATAGCAACTAAAGCTTTTGTTGCTGACTTCCACCCCTTTAAGTTCAGTGCCATAATAGAAACCCCACAATATAACCAAGAGTAGTACTGAACTTATAATACAATTACAACAAAGATGTATATCAAATAAAACTCGTAAGTTAAAAATATCGATACCTTGACCGATATCTTGTTGTGCATTTAGCTCGGAAATTCTGTTATTTGTTTTTAATTGCTATTATCTTCAGGCATTTCGTTTCATGATGTTTAGCGAGTAATATTGTTTTGATATCAAATGCATTATGCATTTTAATTATATTATCGTAAATAAATTTATTGTACATTAAATTTGATATTATGTGACTTTGACTAAATAATAAAAGCATAAAGTTTATTCAAATCAATTCTAACGGCACAGAAACTTGACATGACGATACTTATGTCTTACTGAATTGTTATTATTCTCTTCTATTCAAAGCTAAAGCTAAAGTGCTTGTTGAAAGCTTGTTAAAACTTTTAGGAAAAGTTTTCGTCTTGCGCATAGATCCCTAATAAAAAAGTGATCGATGATCTTGCGTAAAAGTAAAGTTACAGCCTATCTACCTCCCACTGCTGGGTATAAACCTCCTTTCATTTCTGAGAGGGTTTTACATTATATGGTGTATTTTTTGAAACAGCGTTTTATGTTGATTTTGCCTTTTCTTCTTCTTCTTCATCAGCCTATTGTGAATGTGGTGACTGTCATTGCTGTTTACTCTCATATTATTCTTCTCTTATCATATATATAAAGAATTAACTTATAATATAGAGAAGAAGTAAGAAATATCTAACCACGAAGTTGCATTGTAAGAGTATCCATACTAACCCATAACATCCGTGCGTGTCTTAAGAGACGACAGAGGAAACAAACCAGAAGATGTGGTTGCCAACTCGCGTGCTAAGCGTGGGAATTGTGACGAAAACCCCCTTTTGACGCAATCTATGAAGAGACCTATGTTCAACAGTGGACTTTGATATACTGTAATGATAATGAAAACATAACAAAGTTTAGATTGAATATTTTAATTATTTCTTCTAACCGAAATCGTTTCCATGGTGTGGTGGTTTTCAGTTTTCTCGAATAAATTACGATAGATCGATTAATGGTTTCATGGTTTCTTCTAACGAAACGATTTTACGTTTTCGAATTGACTTCGACATGTTGTAATCAATTGAAAATTAAAATGAACGGTAAATTGACGGTTAGCGCTTACTACCTCAGCTACCATGGCCTCCTGGTATTAATCATCCAATGACTAGAATGTGTAATAATGTTTTGTGGTAGTTTTACTGTAAGCTATACGTTGAAGTATGATTACACTGCTCTGTTTTATAACCTACCTTAGATACAAAAACGGAAACTAATATATTATTGCAGTTTTACACGCAATGTTATAGAATCAGGAAACAGATAAAAGCTAATAAAATTAACAATTTAAACTGCACTAAATATTTAGTATTTTACTATCATTATCATCCCAATATTAGTAGAATACCTAATTTAATCTTTACATTGAAATTAATTTAAAACAAATTTCGAAGCTTCGACATAAAATTACCATCTTACCAGGACTTGTCGATTTCATTTTAATCTTAAAGAAAAACCCTCTCAGTAATAGGTGACATGTGCCCAGCGGTGGGACTTACATAGGCTGTTACTTTACGTTACTTAATTAAATGAAACATAACTATTACTGAATGAATTGTAATAAAGGTAATTTCATGTACAGTATAATGTAATGTTCAAAATAAAAAATGCCAATAAAATTAACTTTGCTTTAAAGGCTTTGCTTATAACTAAACGTTATTGTCAATGCCATTTTGCCTAAAATAGCCTGATTACAGAAACTAGCTTCTGGAATGTCGATGAACGCTTGATTCAATAACATCTATTGTTATGGGATAAATCATTAAATAGGACAAAAACTTAGCTGCTTGTAGCATTAAAACGAGGTCATTGCCATGTATAAACTGTTTTTGTAATAAGTAATACTGAGCATTTTTATTTATTATTTCTGTATACATGAACCTCAACATATTTGTGTTCGTTATTAACGTACACTAACTACGTGACACTATATAGTTTTTTGACAAATTAATTGAATGTACAATAAGTAAAGAATAGTATTTACGTGAAACTTAAATATTCGTTAACTGTTACCTTATATTGGAACATAAAGTGATGACCCCTGGTAACCAATACTATTCTGCACTCGTTTTGTAATTATTTACACGAATAGAAATATTTTATAATATGAATGAATTTGTAGTAGGAGTAAATTTTAAAATTTAAAACTCAGTATAAGTATTCCCTATTTTTAAATATTTGCATTTATAATATTAGACATTTTTTCTTTATTTATTTCTTTAATTGTAAGTATGACGTGTCTATGTATGTATGACGTGTGATATAATTGATAAACTCTTCTTTCCCTTTCAAAGAATAAGCTTTTTTAAGACAAATTTTACTTGTTAAACTAGTTACCTGTTTCCTGTCATAAAATAACATAAAACCTTTCTAATGACCGGTAATAAAAGGTAGCCTACTTTTTAAATACTTGTTTCAACTTTACCGGCCGCAGCTTTATTAAATATTTAAAGTAGGTAACTAGTACAAATCTAAAAAGTTATTAGAAGTCTATAACAACAAATTACACATCTACTTATGTAACTGTTTGTAGAGTATATTAGCTGATATAATTCCATGGTATCAAAATTAATTATATTCATAATAAATTTTAGTTCCGAGCTTCTAAATGACATATAATACCGACTAAATTTACTTAAATTTATTAATATTTTAATTACTACTTCATAACAGAATAGATTCACTGGCACTGCGCTAAGAGATGTTGCATCCTTTTGCATTTTCTATCGAATTTACCACGGGGAGTACTCTGATAAATTGTTAGGATTAATTTCAGCCACCAAATTCTACTAACGCAAATCGCGACAAAACTCACGACACCATCCTCATCATCTGGATGCTTGAGGTCGACCACTGTGCGATTTACTGTTAGTCGTATTTAACTTGCGCAGATGACCGTAATTCGGTTTAGAAGACATCATTATTAACGATTTTTAATGAATTTCTTCTACATTCTGGTCGTTAAATCCGTTCAATTCATCAAATTCATGATCATGCGCTGATCTTGTACAAAGCTATAATATACAATATTTGTTTTTAATTAATACTCAATACTTTCCCTGACCTGTTGGTGCGTGTTGTTCTTTTTTTATAGGAGAGTGGGCAAACAAGTATAGGGCTCACCTGATGGTAAGTGATTACCGCCGCTCATAAACATCTGCAGCACTAGGGGGATTGCAGATGCGTTGCCGGCCTTTTAAAAAGGAATAGGCTCTTTTCTTGAAGGTCACTAAGTCGTATCGATCCGGAAAAATCTCTGATGGTAGTCGATTCCACAAGGTAGTTGTGCGAGGAAGAAAACTTTTTTAAATCGCTTAGTGGGGGACAGCCAGTCATCCAGATGGTTGTGTTAAACTCTTGACAATCTATGCAATAAGGTTATCTTCATTTGTTCTGTTGATGGAAAACTCTCTCAGATCATCAATGGGACTACTACGATCACACTTAAACTCATTGAACCAGTTGTAAATAGTGGAAACACTAATTGAAATCTATCGCAACTGTATTGTGCCCACAAACATAGTAAAAAATCATTAAGGGAAAATTTTCTATCATTACATTCATAATGACACGCTGGCACGCTCCCGCATTCGTTTCAAAGTATTGCCAATTTATAAAAATAAAGACAAACGAATATAATATACCTCGTGATTACCAAAGAGTGTATCTATACAAAATAATTTATTTTTATTTTCGCGTTACATTGGCCAATTTAATAATATAGGCGAAACGATTACTTAATGCTTATTGTGAGATTGATTCATTATTAAGTTGAAACGATTGAAATTCGTTTTCAGACAGTTAAAGTTGTTTTCAGACAATTAAGACATAAAATTATAAGTACTTACAAGTTTAGTATCTAATTAACTTTCATACAAAGGATATGTCGCAGATTTATGGTAAAATTAGCTTTTTCAACAATAACCTTGTTCTTGATCAAGTACCGGAAGAAGACGACAAAATTAATACTTAATATTATCATTAAACTGAAAAAATCCCGTTTTTGGATCAAAAACCTGAACCTAAACAGGTTTATGATAAAGTTTATAAGCTTGAATAATTGTTTTATTTGTTTAGGGAAATAGCAACCGATATTGATTTTATCCTAAAACTAAATCAGTTTAGGTTTTTCGTTCAAAAAACTGGAGTTTCTCAGGTTTATGATAACATCAACTAATAATTTTGTCTTCTTCCGGTTTTTGATCAAAAGCCAGGTTTTTTTATAAACCTGCGACATATAAAGTGACAGTCTAATGTATACATTATAATGATAGATTACTTTCATTTCTGGAGCAGTGAGGAGTGCATTGCGGTGCTTCAATAAGTGTTGGCTAACTTAACGTTTTCGGAAATATTTCATAAACTTCATAAATTCTTTCAGAAGCTCTTCAATTTTGACCTTTGTAGACCACAACAAGTGCATATTAACTATGAGAAGTGATAACATATGGATAAGTTCGTGAATACGTTTAAAAATCGTTGCAAGTTTTGAATTAAATCCATTTTAACTATACTGACGATGAAGGTTCTACAATTTAATTATATTTTTCCGTATTTTAATTATATTTGAATCTTGACATAGAAAGTTTATATATATATGACCTTGCTTTGTGTTACTCCTATGGGGAGGCAATTACGATGATGGTGAAACTCCTTCTAACTATACATTGGAGTGCCCACATGCCCACGTGGATTGAACTTATCACATGATCTACCTACGGTTATGGCTTTATGAGACATGACAATTATTATTAAAGAAAGTTGGGTCTTAAAATCTGTAATACTAATTTGAATAATAGGTACTTCGAATTTACTTAGGAATACCAACGTTTAAGATTCACATAGATTTTTTATATAGATTTTCCATTTAATGAATATAGAAGTTTATTAGCCTTATTAACTCCAAAAATACGAATAAGTAATTAACCCAGTTAACTAACTACCTAAGGTAGCGTTATTTAAGTAATCTATTTATTCATGTTACAATTGTAAGGAAACTTGATAGACCAACGCAGTGAACCAAAACCAAGAAACAAGAATAAATCTATCATAAACCAACGAAGTGAACTCTCGAAGATTAAACTTACCGTGAACAAGAGCTAGTAAAAAAATTGAATACATATCAGTGCCATATGTTCGTTAAAGACAACAGTGGTGTGAAAAGTGTGATGACTATGGAAAGACCGAGTGTAGTGTCGGAGAGGGAGGCGCCAGTGAAGGGCCTTGTCGCTCAAGTTGTGACTATGCTCAACGGCCAAGCACAGAGGTAAGAAAACGTAGTTTCGAGCGGCGCTATAAAGTAGCTTGTGAACTTGACCTGGATACAGGCATTGCCAATATGTTAGTCAACCTACGCTGAGTTTGATTTCTATTATAATATTTATCGGGTTAAACGTAATACGAGAAGCTATAGTTACAACAATGTGTTCAGACGAAAATGTTTCAAATAGCTTGAATACCAACTTTGTTATATCTAGATAGACATCTCATTACAAATCTTGACAATTGAAGAGTGCAAAGCAGATGTTTTCGCACTTGGTACATAATCAAATTTTTTTTATTTATATAAAATCATGTAAAATGGCGTTTATAAACTACATAGATTTGTAAATAATAATCTTTATATCTACATCGATAATTGCAGATTTGATTAAAAAAATGGAATATACGTGATATTAAATTGTGTTGCAAATAGTTTAAAAATCGGGCTTAATTTTATTTTGTAAGTTTCGTAATTAAATAACTAGATGCTTGGTACGTTCATTTCAAAGTGTCAAGATCTGTGATCAGGAAGAAAGATTGTAACATTTTCTCGTGCAATATTATTACGTGAGTTAGATGGTTAATGTTTTATTAATCGGGGAACTAAATAAATAGCTAATCGTTTTCCGTAGATGTTATTAGCACTTGCAGTGTAAAACCAATTTGTGCGACTACTGGCGTGAGTACGGAATGTTTAATTTTTTTCAGTAAGATTTTCATTAAAGAATATTTATTTGAGTAAGCTACGTATACTTAAATTACTTATAAATGAGGAAAATTGTACAACGTTTAAGTCATTTAACCTAATCGCTTTGAAATTTTTCTTTCTTGAAACTTTCCTTAATATTTAGGAAGAATTTTAAAAAGATTTAGGTGCAGCATTTTCAAATAGTTATTTTATCGCCATTTCTCTCTGCCTCTGTCATTCGAGATCGCTCGTTAGTTAGTACAATACATCGTGTATAGGTAGAATGAGTATTGTGGGAGAATGAGCTAGTACTATAATATGTCTCTTACAATAAAGTCAGTGTTAAGAATAACAGATATTCCTGTGAAATATCAGAGTATGATACAAGTAACTGATATTTTTAATAAATAACTACATAGTAACAGTTATCAAAATCCTTTTTGATTTTAATTTCCATATTCATAAGTACAAGGAAGCACAACGTGTGCTTCCTTCCGAATTTGTTGAGAGAGTTGCTTTAATTTAATGTAAAAAATCGCCATTTCTCTTATTGAAATATATATAGAGGTTAACACCAAAATATTAATTTATTAAAATTACATAATATGCATTATATAAATTATATATTGCCAAAAATGCTCGCTGCGTTTTATCACTGAATAACTATACCTAACTTTTGTGAGCGAACTATAAAACAACCCTCAACCCTTTAGAAACCACACTGCGCGTGGACTCTACGGACCGATAGTCTCTACATATAATAGCGAAAATATTATATATTAAAGTCGTTTAAATTATATAACCAGTTCACTTCTGCAACACTGAATCTCATCACAAATGTTGACTTTGTTCTCATAATCCGAGCAAAATTTCTAACGTATTGATCTGTACGTGTCAAGTCATCAAATATATCATCTTATCTTGTGCTTCGTTTAGAAAGAGCTGATAATAGTGTTGTGGCCTATTTACATAGTTGCCTAGTTGCGTGTAATTTAATCCAAGTTGAAGCCATACCGTTGTAACACGGCAAAAATGTTATTGTTAAGGTCTAAGGCGGTGGTACGCTGGGATTACAGTATCAAATTTCTGTCATTGTACTGTATGCAAATACACAAATATATTGTTTTACCTTTCCATTACAGAATAAGTTATAAGTATGTCTAATCATACGAGGTTAATAAAATTCAAAGTATATATCAAATTTACTTGTATTACTTATAGTATCAAATTTACTTGTAGCAACAGTTTTACGTGTTGCTACAAGTAAATTTGAGCTAAATATAAAAAAAGATTGTAAGCACTATGCAGTGCCTCGCTTCAAATTAATAAATTCTTTTTCAATTTTAATACATTATTATCAATTCTTTATTGTCTTTAATTACCTATACTTCTGGCGGCCCGCCATTCATAATTTGCCCGAGTGGCCCCTAGTCTTAATAAGTCTGTGCATCACTGCTCTATACTAAAGACATATTACAGTTTTAATCGTAGAATAGGAATTTTATAAAATGGTGTTTAATGTACTGTACGTTTTTTGTAGCTTAGAGAAAGACGGTAGCCTTATATTTCATAGAAAAATGAGTATTCTGATTTGTGATAAAAACTGCGTGTGTTTGATAAAAAATTAGAAAACGTTAAGTCAGCCGACATGTACTGGAAAAGTTGCAGTAATTTCTTTTAATTCATTTGCTTTAATTCTTTGCAATACCCAGTGTCACCTTGTTACTTATAATATCATTAACTACCACAGTATAATAAAAAGTGGTGCTAGGACTTTTAAGCCGAAGAGAACCCTGGGAATATTATTTTATTTTCTCCTGATGATGGTATGGTAACTGACGGAGTCAATGGGGTGAAAATGAGACAAAAACTCATCTTCTTAGTAGCATGTTTCGTTCTAAGTAGCACTACAAAGTTGACCTAGTCTAGTTTCTGAAGAAAATTGTGTTGACTAGGAAAAAGAAAAAGAAAGAGCTCAACCATTCTTTCCACACCGAAGAAAAATTAAAAATGAAATAATAGAAAAATTGTACACCTATGCTCTTTATACTACTTTTGGTAATGGACACTGTGACTAAGAAGTTTTATAAACTTACAGTAGGAGATGACAGACGTGGAGTATTTTGAACAATTGCTATAAAGCCACGACGTTGTGCTATTCATAGCAAATATGGTCAACTTCTAAACTTTACAGAGAATTCATACTCTAAATGTAAAATTAGAGTTAGATTGGGTCTTGTCATAAAAATATTGATATTGTAAATAAAAAGCGAAGATAGTATTGATATTGTAAATAAAAAGCGATCGAAAATTCAAGTGGATGGGTCAGCCATTATCAAGATGTACAATAAGTATTTGGTGGAGTAGACCATTTTGAATAAAATAGTGACTCCATGAGAATAGATCTTCGTGGAAAAAAATGACGGTATCCTCTGCTTGCTTTTGGTATAGCCGCTGCTTACCATAATGCATGGTTTATCAAAAGGCAAACAGCGAATAACTGGACCTATTGCAATTTTTGCAAAAACGTTGCCACTAATTCAAAAAGATAGAAAGCCTCCAACCCGTCGTTATGCCTGTGGGGTTCCCGTCTAGATGAGGGTCTGGTGAGGTGAATTCTGCAGGTGTCACTGATGATCATGTAAAAGTTGACTATTTGGAGAGAAAATTGTGCGCCGTATGTACCATAGTAAATAAAACGCTTTTCTTATAAGTCAATAAATATTTCTTTTATATTTTATACTAAATGTATCTGTAGTTATTTAGTAAAACAAATATTAATTTTTTGATAAACGTAGGCATGGGAGTTAAAGAGGAAATAATGGGAGGCCTGGGCCATGCAGTGGAACTTAGCAGGTGTTATCTTACTTTATACAATTTTTATGCAGAAAGTCGAAAATATCCTTAACCAATGGATATTATTATATTTCTCTGATATTCTGAGTTATTATTGTTTAAATATCCTTAAATACTATTACTTAAAATAGGTTTATTGTTCACGTTTGACCTTTATCTTCAATGATCTTATATGAAATGATCTTATAGGAAAAAGAGGTAGATAGGTTACCTATGTCACATTCGATATTTACGAATGACACGCTGGGTCATTAGTTTAGTTTTACAGCCGTAGACAGAGAAACCTAGTCTACGCCGCCGTACAACTCACACACACATAAAACACATAGATAGTACTATAACGACACACAAAAGAGAGTAAATGTGGAAGAAGGACGGTGTACCTATAGGTTATAGGCTAAAGTTGCGCGCGAAGAAGAGACGGTTGTATTTTACACTACGTCGTCCCGCACAGAACCAATGTTGTATGTAGGAAAAGGACGGAAACATGCCTAATACTTCGAGCGAAACAGAGATGGGACCTATGAGAGCTAGGAACGCCAAGGAAAAATAAACAGATGTGTCATTTCGACTAATGCCGATTTAAGCCTACAGTAGTTGCATAGTAAAAGATAAGCCTCCTTGTACTGTGGTACTTACGATATGAAAATTTGAATTTTGTTATAACAACTAGTAGTATGCTTACATTCTATTCATCGTAAACTGCTTATAGTAGACAATGTACGATGTCCAACAAAATGCAGTTAATTCACATTTTTTATATCATAATATGTAAAATAATTAAAATAAATTAAGAGTCGAGTTGATAATAAAAATTATGTAGTTTATTAAAAAACAAAAATTAAATCAAATGAAATGGCCTTTACTTTACAGATTAACGATAAGTTTCTTATTTTAATTAAATAATTTACAATCCTGTTAAATAGCTCTTCCTATGTTTTATTTTAATGATAATAAATTGGAACCAATAGGAAGGTGTCAGTCTAGCTACCCCAGGGGGCCAACCGTCTTGGAGTGCAGCTGCACTCCAGGATGGTTGGTTTATTATAGTCTGCGCCAAATGAAACAGGACTTGTAGAGTAATTAATTTAAGTTGTGAAAATTATTATAGTAAAATAATAATAAAAAATACAGATTGAAA
>DWHP01002180.1:0-14815 GCA_018247895.1 Parnassius honrathi | reverse complement strand
GGTCCCTCCCCGGTCGAGCCGACCCATTCGTGCTACAACTATATTTTTAATATAACTGCAGCATGGCTCTACCACGTTTAAAAAAACGCGAAAAAAAATTTGTGATCGAGTTTTCTAATGTGATTTATGACGTTTAACGGGAACTACAGATTTTTTGTTACAAGTTGTGTAATATACCTAGGTAATTCTTATAGTACCTATCTATCTACTTCATAAAGATGAACCGAATTAACGACCTATACCGGCTAACTGGATATCCAAAAGAAGGTCTAATAAAATCCGTTGACGATACGTGCGAGCTATATTTTGTCACAGTCGCCGACTAATCTGATAACACTATCAAAGAAATGTTCGGCATGACTCACGGGCGGCACGTGTCCCCTTGATAGCACTCCAACTCAATGTGCAAACACCGCTGACCATCGAATAGTATACTACTGAGTTACAAATATAATACTCTTACTGTGTTATCAACTACATACCAAGTAGTGGTGGCGTTAGGATATCCACTAGCCCATATGGTCCCGTGGGTGTCGCTAGAGGCGACGGAAGTAAAATAAAACAGAAGATGGGCAGCAGCACACTCCCGATAACAACTGATATAATTCAAAAGCTGCGGTTGCCAACTCACCCGCCGAGCCCGGCAACTATGTAAAAATCCTTTTCATGAGGCAGTTTATGGCAGAGGCCTTTGTTCAGCGGTGGACTTTTATAGGCTGTAATGGATGGATGTTATCAATTTATCATTCTTGTTTTAATCAGCCCTTATAGTCTACTGCCGGAAGACTTCTTCCGTCGTTTTTGCTGGACAAATCCGAATGATATGGAATGAAGCAAAGGATACGTGTAAAAGTTGTCAATTTATACACAGACAATATTAAACAGTATGTCTATGTTTTATACAAATATTGTTCATATTATCTATAACTAGCGATCCGCCCGGCTTCCCACGGCTGATTTCTGGATCTCGACAACTGCGCCACCTACCGGGTCTAAGAGTTTTTAAATCATCCAGTACTCACTCAAATACACATAATAAATTTATCAAAATCGTTCAAGCTGTTATCGAGTTTTAGCGAGACTGACGGACAGTAATAGCTTTTAATATACAAGAGATTTGTTTACGATTGGTGACTTAATTTAGTAACTTTTTACTTCATATGCTCCATAGATTCATTTATATTTCAATGCTATTTAAAAAAATATATTTGATTTTAATGGCCGACTGCACTGTACAACTCTTGACTTGTTAAACCAAAACATTGTGGATACACATTTTTTATTTTACTGTCGTCACCTTGCCCTACGTTTTGCCCAGCCTCCTTTGTTTGAAGTTAGCTACAGGTGTGTGCAGTAGCTACTCACCAAAGGGGACTCTAACTTCGTTTTGCTACTTTTATAAAAAAAATTTAAAATATTTTTTCTTTATATTCTTTGGTGTATCTCTCTTTCTCTCTTTTTATCTTAATATCCAACACTTACAACACACACAATTTCCCCATTCGTCACATCAAGCAAAGTTCGAAAGCCCTGGAATACACAGGGATAAAGCACGTGAGTGTATGGACACAGGTAGGTAGCGGTGCTCACACACGCACGGTATTGTAAATTTTTCGCGGGTTCTTGACCGGGCTATTTCCGACCGAGGACCGAACCGCCACTTTATCGCCCGGGGGAACGACATCGATGCCGACGCGAGTCATGAGCAAAGGGAGCGGCTAAGTTTTATTATTAATACAAAACATCTCACGGCCGCTTTAATATATAGAGTAATAATAACTGTAAGTAAGTAAAATGCTTATAAAATCCTTGATCCTTCACCGAATTGTGATGAATTCAACTTCAATGAATTTGTCGATGGAGTGAGTCAAGAACGAAAAAGATAAACAAGCTATTATGAAATAATTTAAGGCAAATGTTTTGGATGTCGATCTAGTGGAATAGGTTTTATCAAACCCCATAACAAGGATGTCAAGAGAGTTATTACGGTTTGCTACTAGGACGGAATAACTATCTTAACACCTTTAGTATAGGTTTCTTTTTGGTTTAATAATTTCAATATAACTCATATTCCCTTATGAAACAAAATCATAGTGTGAGTAGTAATTAGTATAAGGTATAATGGGATTGGCATGACGTTTCAACAAAAATCCCAAAAAAGAGAAAAGAAATCCTTGACACCTTCTTAATTTCAAACATAGTCAACAGTCAAGTGGCATTACACGTATTGAAATAATACTAGTTTTTACGGATTTTATCGCGTATATTTATAAATACCCGACGTTTCGAGCAGTTTACAGCACCCATGGTCAGTGGGGGACTGAGTTGTTCAATGTCCAGATGTCATAGTTAACCGCGGTTACCATAGATTTAAAAAAATTTAAAAATTTTAATTGTTACAATACAACGCGAACTTTAAATCAAAGAGTTTTAAACGTTTTAATGTCTACCTACTGATGAAATGTTAAATCATCACTTTTTTTTTCCGGAGTGTTTACTGCAGTTTTTAAGAATACAACCAGCATTTTGAAGTTGTTATTTATGTGAAGCGAACACGACTCGTCCGCGCGGGCGTTGGACAACCACTAAACAGTTGCGGTACAGTGTACCGCAAAGCGTGGCGCAAAATCATGGAAGACGTTGTCTTCTATATACGTAGTAGTAATACCTCAATATACTTACTTAACTATAATATGATCCCATGGAGATGATTTGAAGATGCACCCTTCTTAAAAAAGTTAATTTTATGAAGTTTCTAAAAAATCAACATGAAATCTGATTTTCTAATGTTTTCTGACCGGTTAACAAAAATGTAACTACCAGCTACCCACCAGCCTGGTGGTATTTTAAATAAGACATGAAATCTAGTAAACAGTTGTAAAAGTTTTTGGTGCGTAATTAGTATTTTATTGCGTTGTATTCTTTATAGTGTCATCTATTGCTGTTTGTTATCCTAAGAAAAGTAAAAAAAAAATATAAACTATGAACATCGATTTAAAATTTACGTTCGGACTCGAGGTTCTGTGATAATACATAAAGATAGTATTTCTCCCAATTGATTAAAAAAATTATAATACCCGTTCGGAGAAAATAGTTATCAATAAAAAAAAATACTAAATCGCTATCGCTCGTGTTATGGACCAAGCGACCGGATGCGCTAACTGTGCACCGATTCGGTGAACCCGCGGGATGAACTGCAAGATTATTGTTACCTTCACGGAGAGCTGCTCGCGCTCGCACACAACCGCACTACACTCACCTGTGGGACAAACAGAAAACTTAAATTAATAAAAAAGTACTTACAACATTTATGTGATTCAGTTCTTAAATCCAGATTTGACAATAATGAATTACTGTTACATAAAGGAGACTTTGATCCAACTTAAATGAAGATACTTTATAGAATAAGGGCGTGACACTCGGGTGCTGCTTCGGGATGCTATAGTGTCGAGACACCCACGTTTATCCTCGATTAAGGATCAAAATACGGACGCATTGTCATTCACAAGGACTAAAATGAAATCCCTTGTTACCAGGAAAGTAGGTCTTCGGTGCTCTACATTCACCATACAAAACAGCAGCATAAAGCTGCGATTTCACGCTGTTATTATGCCAGCGTGGTGCTTCCGCGGTCGAGCCGATCTATTCGTGCCACAACTATAATGCAGCTGCAGTATGGCTCTACCACTTAAAAAAAGAAAAAGCAACTATGAGCACTGAGAACTAAAATTACATTCCTCGTTTTTCTTTTACAGAATAAGGCTACACGGATGTAAGGATAAGCGAGCACTTTTTCCACCAAATGGTTCTTTGATTTCCAATGAACATGTAGATGCGTTTGTCACCAGTAAGAAGGGTCTCCGGTTCTCTACACTCACCATACAAAACAATAGCATTACGCAGTTATTTCTCGCTGGTATTTAGTGAGAGCGTACGCAGCCATAATATAGCTGCAGCTTGGCTCTACCACGTACCTTGTACGTCATGAGATATTATAAGTATTAATACCATAATAAAAAAGCATACAGGAATTTGACACACATTTTTGTAAACGTATAAAGCCATGGAGTGAAATGAGTAAAAATAGAAATAGTAAAATTTGTTTTGAATTGTATATTTTTACATTTCATTATTCATTAGTCACTATTGTAAATAAGTCGTACACGCTGCAAACATATAAGTAATAAATTCTGAAACCTACATTTTTCTTTCTTTCTATACTCTTTATTGTACACAATATAAGACGATAACAATTTTAAATAGAATTGTACAAAAGCGAGCTTATCTCTAATAATAGCTCTGCTCCAGCAAACCCTTCGCAAAGAAGAATAGTTTTATATGTAAATAAAGTGTGCGTATATCAGTAATGAACATAATCACCTACTTAATAAAGATTGGCTATAAGTTATGTTTAATAATTTTCTATATGTGTAACGTGTAACAAAGACAAGTTGGTTCGTTAACAACTGTAAAACAACAAAATTTAACATCGTCATCGCAACCCTACCAATTTCCGAAACGAAATCGTTTCCAGAAATTCGCAATATCATAATAGATTCCGTGTATAGACTCTCAGTACCTGTAGACATCACCATATGTCCCGGACGAGATCTTTCAAGTTTAAGCCCATTGTTCGGGACCGAATCGAAAGGAGAGAAAAAAAAACAAGCATCGCCGAAACATCTGGCACTACACCCCCGTCGACCCACCCCCGGTGAGCGAGAGAAGTGCAAGCGAAACAAACGCAAGAGAGGAAGAGAAAGCACGCTCGTAACAAAGCACCCTCGCAGGAGCAAAAAATCAAAATTGGATGCGCACACGCATCAAGACGTGTTCCGTTTCCGAATCTAAAGCGTATTGTTTCATGCCGAATTGCTTTTTGATTATTTGACTTATTTTCATACGAAGTATACTAAAACATACATTTTACGTGCAAGATAAAAAAATAAAGTTAAATAATAAAATCAGGTGATAATTTGCGGAAATAAATATATATTGAATACACATAGTTAAAAATAAATTAGCTAAGATCAGCGTAATAAAATATAATAGATATATCTTACCTAGTTTTAAGAGCACCTTCCGCCCTCCCTTAATTGCGCATACTATTCCTGCTACCACTAATCCCAGCACCCCTACTCCAAGCACCACTACACTAAGAAAGACACATCACCGTCGATAATACGACATTCGCCTCTACACGAGATCTCCGGAGGTGAAGTAGATTCTGTGGCGGTTAACCGCCAAGACTCACTGGTGTCGTCACTACACAAACATTTTATACGTGGTAAAGCCACGCATGCAGCTATATTTGTTACAGCACAAATGGGTGGGCTCTGGACTCCCCCCATTACGATAGTGGTTCAAGCCGAGGTTCGAACCTCCTTCAGAGAGGCCCTTGAATCACATCAACACAAGCTAGGGGAGGCTCACTCCAAAAGCAGGGGCTGGGGTGCCCAAATTGGGCCAAAATGAGTTGCACTAAATAGCTCGTGAGTCCTCGCTCACGAGTCTATTTCGTTAAAGCTGTAAAGGCCGCAGGGCAAACAGCATAGGTACACTTTCAGAAAGAAATAAGTTGGGCTCTATCTGGGAAAGACCAAGCTCTCACAGAATACCAACGTGAAATAACAGCTCAATGCTACTGTGATTCGTATGGTGAGTGTAGCGAACCGAAGACACCTTTCACTTGAAACGAGGCATTCTATCTTAGTCATCAGGGGTAACAACGCATCCGCATTATGATCCTTCATCGAGGACAAATGTAGATGACTATGGGCCACAGCATCCACTTACCATCAGGTGACACAGTGCACCCGATGCTCGTTTGTAATTTTAATATTTGGATATTATAATTCTTTTTCTAAAAAAAAGGTATAAGACAATCTGTATATTTCGATAATACTGACTCCCGTTTTATTTATAAGTAAATAACAAGACGAAAGAGTTATATTAGCCATACTAGAAAAAAAGGGCTAACAAATTTCACAGAATGTAATGTTTACGGAATACCTGTACAAAATATTTTCTAATTAGTTCTATTATATAGTACTGTCTATGAGCCATTAATTAATTTTAAAACAACCATAATAACCGAACCAGCTCAATATAAATTTAAAAAAAAATTTAACAATGACGCTTATGGTTACCTTAACAATTTAATAACAAACAATAAGACATTAACATCTGCAACAAAACAAGAAACAGTTGGTATTATAGTCTTATCTTAAAACTTACGGCATTATATTTTGCAAACAACAAATAGCTAGGTAATTGTATTTGTAAAATTGTCTTTCGGCTTACGGAGTGATCGTAAAACATCTGCACGGGCGTCCATTGTTGGCGCGAAAAACAAACGGGTCATAGACAAACTTGTCGTTTTCACGTCAGCAAATTCCCACGCACGGCCCGGAAGCGGCCAATAGGCGTCCAAAGGTAGGGTGTCCAGCAAGGTAATATTTTTTGTAGGTAATAAATAACAAAAAAATAGGATATATGACATCACTTATATTGTTTATGGCTGAAATGTATATGAAAATACTAAAATACAAATTGTACGTGATAGAGCCAATCTGCTGATATAGTATTATGGTTGTAGCACGAAGGGGTCGGCTCGACCGAGGTAGCACCTCTTACAGGATACCAGCGTAAAACAGCAGTTTAATGTCGCTGTGTTTATGGTGAGTGAAGAGATCCGGACACCCTTGCTACTGGAAACGAGGCAGATTTTTAATTGAATCTAAATGTAATAACTATGGGTCACAGCATCCACTTACATTCAGGCGGATTGTGTGCTAATCACCCTTATTGTATACATATAAAATTATTTTAAAAATATAATAAATAATATTAGCGGACACAAATAGTAGGCTATACGTTTAAAATCTGCTTTCCTAGGGTCGTGTAGTGTTTGAAATATTAATTAGTTATATTGTAAATTTTGTGGCTAAGTTCAATTGCCGATATTGTCGTTTTAAAGCATTGAGGTATTATAGTTCGATGTTTTAAAGGCTTCAGAAATAACATTTACTGAGCAGTAGTGTACTAAAAAGAACGTCCAACGAAGTAACAGGACAACATTTGAAAATAACACAAACGTGTGGTTAACGCTATTAAACTGTGTACCTACCATTATTTACTTGAAAGAGACAAAGTTTTTACGGATTTTCAGTGATTTCCTTTTTGATTTATTCCGTGATACACTGGATACGTTATTGCTGGTTAGCCTAGCCCTAAGTTACCTTCGTCATTTTTAAAAAAAATGCCCGCATATTAATACTCTGCATACTTTCGTATTCGAACATCTGTCTCCCCGGGTGTTACGTCTCTCTCTCACTGAAGTTGTTATACATATAACTGTCTCTGTCGCTCTCGTTTAACAGGTAGGACTTCTCTTGTATATGCAAGTGTGCATACGTTTACTGCAAGTGTGGATGATAAAATGTGTCTATGATAAAATTAACTATCTAACGCGATCGATGATATTTTATTAAACGTAATCAACTAGAGGAACAATATAAACTGTTTAATGTTGCAAAATTACTATTTTTGCGTTAAGTTATTTTAGTTTATGAAATTCATTGAAAAAATGTGGTTTTTTTTTAAATTGAAATATCATCCAATATAATCGGTGTAACGGACATGACAAAAGAAGTTTGTTCTAGCCTTTATTCTATCTAAAAATCTAATCCGAAATTGCTAGAAATAACCTACAGAGGAAATAACGTTACTTTGATTTTAACTAAATTGAACCTTTACGTACGTACCAATGGGATAATAACTATGGCCTGGATGCTACATAATGGGCTTGGATTCAAAACCAGCCAGGGCCAATATTTGCTCCAAATAACATCTGTTTCAAAGTTTGAATTCTTCGATCGAAAAAAGAACCAGTGAGTGCTTCTGTTTACGCGTACACTTGCTTTATACAAAAAGTTGAATATTTTAATTTGGTAGGAACCTTACCTTACCGATCAAGATCCTAACAAGATACATAAATGCAAATAAATCCTGTTATTTGTATTAAAATATCTCATGAAACGAAAATCATTTTATGGTAACACTCCCGATGTGTACGCAGGCTCAATCTGTATTCGTATTTGAACACTATTTGGTAGAGCCACGCTGCAGCTATATTTTGGTTCTGGTTCACGAATGGGTCAGCTCGACCAGGGTGGGACCACGCTCTCACAGAATATCAACGTAAAATAGAAGCTCAATGCTGTTATATTTAGTATGGTGAACGTAGAGAACCCGTACCGGCGTAATCCTCAGAGGCGACCACGGATCTGCATTTTGATTCTTAATCGAGAATAAAATGTAGATGTATACGGGCCACAGCAGGTGGACCATGTGCTCGTTTATCACCCTTCAATCGAAATAGTCTATTAAATCTATTTAGTCTAGCGATACGCCCCGGTTTCGCGTGGATGATTTCTGAATTTCGACAACAGCGCCAGCTACCGGGTCCAATTGAGTTTTAAACCATCCAGGGACCCACACAAATACACACACAAAAAATTCATCATAATCGGTCGAACCATTTTCGAATTTTTGCGAGACTAACGGTCAGCAATTAATTTTTATATATAGAGGTTTATAAAATAACTTAATGTCTTTACTTACGTTCCAACTACAAATGTTACCACTAAATAAATCTATAGTTACAATATTGTATGTTTACAATTCATATCACTCCACCCCTTCCGCACTGAGTCGCGGTCCCTCGATGCGTAACGCTAGGGGCGCCTGCGCACCCTAACATGAACGTATCTCCGTTCCCCTTTCACTTGACATGATCTTATTTTGCCATCTCACTTGTTCGTTACGCGGGTGGAATTAGGGTCACTTGGGGGACTTTTGAATCCGACTGGTTCTACGAAATTATTTTAGAGATATTTCTTCAATGAAAAGTTAAATTGATTTCTAATCGATAGGCCGGAAGTATTAAATATCATAAGACTGTGTTTTAAGCCAACCAAGACTTATTGACAGCGTTTGCAGGATTAATAATCTATGCATGTAAATAAAATTCTACGACCATCTGCGACTATCTGTAATATTGAAATAAGTGGCTTCTATTAAGCTCGGGTTAGTTAGTTTTATACGTGGTTGAGTCACGCTGCAGCTATATTATGGTCGTAGCAATGTGTCGGCTCTACCGGGGAAGAACCATGCTCTCACAGAATACCAGCGTAAAATAGCAGCTTAATACTGCTGTGTTTCGTGTGGTGAGTGTAGAGATCCGGAGACTCTTTTTTTTACCGGAAACGAGGCATTCCATCTTAGTCCTCAGGGGTGACAACGCATCTGCTTTTTGATTCTTAATCGAGGATAAATGTAGATGTCTATGGGCCATAGTATCCACTTACAATCAGGTGGACTGTGTGCTCGTTTTTTACCCTTTAGTATACAAAAAAAATTGTCTAAAACATTTTTTACAATTTCTGTGATATACAAATGTATATATCAACCAAATGAATATTTGGTTTTAAATATTTTATATAATAGGAAGAATAACACAGTATGTATGACTAACAGATTATGAAGATGTCTCGTGCAGATAAAGAATGAGATTAGAAATGGTGGCTCCCGGGACTGGCTAGGCCTGTACTGTCAGCATGCACAGAACGTAAATCGAAAGCGGTGCTTATAATGTTGCATCGTTATGTTATAAACAACGATATTATTTTTATTAAAACGCTAAGTTCCCACGTGCTTGATACACGTGTCTGATAAAATAATATTTCGAAGACGTTTGAAGTCCGCCACGTATATAAGCTGTAACTTTAATTTATGTTAATATAAAGTTTAGTATTGGAATAAGTTAAGTAACTCTTTATCCGTTAGTCAAGTTTCATTACAATCGCTTCAACCATTACGTAGAGCTCGGACAGACAGATAGGTAAAAGTTATAAAAATGCTTCATCATGCCTTAATAACGTGCAAACAATCCCGCAACTTAATAAAAGCCAATTATTTAGATATAACAGGCAGACACTTCAATATAGTTCACATGTATAGATATAGATTTGTTATTTGTTGTACTCCCTATTACAAAAGAATACAAAGGATCCATAATTGTAGAGATTGCAAGTGATGTACTTGTTCTGAAATTACATTGACTATTGCATAATTTTTTAAATTGAGGCACGCATGGAGCTCATACTATTAGTTTTTTTCTTATAGAACAGTGGGCAAACAAGCACACGGTTTACCTGATGGTAAGTGATTACCGCTGCCCATGAACAATTGCAACACCAAGGAATTGCCGGCCTTTTAGAAGGGAGTAAGCCATTTTCTTGAACGTCCTTAAGTCGTATCGGTCGGGAAAAATCGCCGGTGGTAAACAATTTCACAGAGAAGTTGTAGGGGAAGAAAACGTCCTACTAAACGCACAGTGGTGGACCGCCAAGCATCCAGATGGTGAAGAACTGTATCGTGAATTTTGACATATTTTGAGTAGCCTCTGGTCCCAATACACCTTTGCTCCCAGATCAAACTACTGTTATAAACATTAAGATAGGTATAAATCGTCCACTATTAATGTATAGATATACATATACAGATTGGTCGCGTCAGTGGCGGCGTCAGAGAACCCAGGATCCCATATAGTCCCGTGGGCGTCGTAAGAGGCGGCAGAAGGATATGTAACTATCTGAGCGAACTCTGGAGCTCTCTACACCCTTCAGAGCTAAACAAAGCGATGCAAGCGCTGCTATTTGTCAGCACAAATAGGTAAGGAGAGTACGCCTAGGTAGAAAGGGAGTCTCACCAGTATATACAATTAAATGATTACAGGAGATGAGCAGCAGCATCTTCCTGACGACAACACATTGAAACAAAATGCCCACTCGCCTGCCAAGAGAGGCAACTATGGCAAGTATTCCCCCAATGAGGCAATCTATGGCGGAGGTCTGTGACCACCAGCAGACTTACTCTTTATTATTCTCTATGAACATTACCTCCACACAAGGATTTTCTCCTTCATCGCGGGGACAAGAATTCACATACATACATTTCACAAGGACAAACATCCAGAAGCTGGTGATGATAACGATGTTTATAATGATATTGATGCAAGGCCTAGGCCTGGCAGATTGTCATAATACATAAAACCATCAATATATAATTAGTATACCCACCTTATATTTGGCGATTAAAATTAAATGCGAAATGCGTTCAGAAACGCCAACGCATATTAATAAAACCGCATCGCAAGAGCCATTAAAAACGGAAAGTATTCCCCGTCCGGATAAACCGGTGCATCCGCATTCTGTGCGCGGCGCCAGGTCGCCAACACCCGGGTATGGTCAAAGGCCCCGACAGCCGGCCGGGACAGTTACGAGTCGTGAAATAAGAGGCACGGGGACGATGTAGACACATGTTTACGGGAGAGAAATGACTTTTGAACGTATAAGTCTACTAAGGTGTAAAAACGGAGGATTGGCATTGAAAGAGTAAACTACGAATAATAGTCATTATGATATAGAAAGATAATAAGATAATAGTTTTACGTAGTAGAATAAAGTTGCACCTATGGTAGCTATATACAGCTGCAACATGTATGGGCTTGACCGGGGAAGAACGACGCTCTCACAGAATACCAGCGTGAAACCACAGAATAATGCTGCTGAGTTTCGTATGGTGAGTGTAAAGAACCGGAGACACTCTTTACTGGAAACGAGGAATTTGATCTTTTTTTATATAGAAGAGGGGTCAAACGAGCATACGGTTCACCTGATGTTAAGTAACTACTGCCGCCCATGAACAACCGCAACACCATGGGAATTTCCGGTACGTTGCCGGCCCTTTAGAAAGGAGTAAGCTCTTTTCTTGAAGGTCCCTCGGTCGTATCAGTCCAGAAAAAATATTGGTAAACTATTCCACGGACAACTGGTACGCGAAAGAAAACTCCAAGTGAAACGTACAGTGGTGGATGACCAAGTATCCAGATGGTGTGGATGGTATCGGGAGGTTTGCCGCGTAGTGCGTTCACGAAATTTGGCGGCTGGGATTAATCCGAACAATTGGTCAGAGCATTCCCCGTGATAGATGCGATAAAATACGCAAAGAGATGCAACACCTCTTCGCAGCGCCAGTATATAGATGAAATTGGGACATAGATGAAATTTGTACATAGATGAAATTGGTACATAGATGAAATTGGTACATAGATGAAATTTGTACATAGGTGAAATTGGTACATAGATGAAATTGGTACATAGATGCTGGTGTCTCAAGGTTACTATTTTACGCTTTGTGGCATATGTGAAAGACCTATGTTCCTATGTGGGCAGTTGTTGGGCTTTATTAGTGATCATCCAGATTTTTTCAGGTAAAGAGAACTTCAAAGCCGCAGAGCTGGAGGGGACCAGTAACTTAGTTAATAACTGTGCTAATATCAACGGTGATGCAACCGAACTTAATGATTCAGCTAGACCGGGCACTACTAAGAGACGTCAATATTACTTTAAACGGGTTTGTATATATATGTGATAAAAAAAAGAAATAAGTATATTAAGTTAAGGTTTTGCCGGGGGTTAAGCGCCCGCCGTAAATTTCATTAGTGATCGGGTAGTCGGATGCACTAAAGTTCATTTTTGGCAAGGAAATTACGGAAGCGGCTTCTTAAAACATATTTTTTTGAATATAAATCCCGGGATTCCAAAAGATACGGGAACGCGAAAATAGTCTGTATCATGGTGAGGAAACGTCGTCTATAGCATGTGGTATTTGTTAAAAAACAGGGGGTTACATAATTATTAACGTGTATTTATTTGAAGTTAATTCGAAGCTTCCCATCAATTAATGAGTATGTTGACTGAAGAGTAATAGTAGATAGTGTGTGTGAATTAAACAAATAAGAGGAAGTTATGATTTCTAGTTTTTTTTTTAATGTATATTTAAAAGTTAAAATAAGTAAATATTACCTACACCCGATTTGGCATTCTATAATAAACAGTAAATTTGTCGATTCCAAAATCCCGGGATTTTTTCGATACATAAGTGCATTCCATATTATCCAACACCTTAAAATAAGTGAATATACCTACACCCAATTTAATTCTATAGTAAAAAATAACTAAATTTGTCAATTCTGAAATCCCAGGATTTTTTTGGTACAAAAGTAAAGTGCATTCCATAATAGCTAACACGTACATTTTAGGTAAATATGCATCCGATTATCCGATCACTAATTATAATATTATAAAATTAAACTCGTAATATTCATAAGGTGTATTCGTTATTGGTGTTTTTAACAAATTTACTTAACTTTATTATATTTCATCATATTTTTTGCTAATTTAAGTTAAATTTTAATTATCATAGTGCAATATGATTACTAGCGTAAATTTTAAATTTATTTTACGAAAATAGAATAACAAAAATTGTGAATAATGTTAAGTTTTTATTCCGATGCTTACCCTTTTATGTGTTATCATAGTGCCATAGATAACTGATAAGATAGGAAATGGATAAAGATATAGGTAATGTGATATTACAGGACGTAAATAAAGATGTAATATAATATTACAAAATCTCCGGCATCAATGAAATTGTCTCGAATCGAAAAAGGAAAACCGATGTTTTCCTTCACCGCCGAGCACATGGTAAAATCGTAAGGAGAACTGCTTGTCTGGGAAATTAAAAAAAATATATTTCAGAGACGTGGAGTACGCCAACACGCATTAGGGTACCGCGGTGGACATTCTCTTGCCTTAAACCCCCTCTCAGAAACCAGAGAAAACCTGTGTCCGGCGGTTGGATGCTATAACTATATTATCATTTACGTGGTTGCACGTATATAAGTCACGTTGCAGTTATGCTAGCTATTAGCTATAGTTACATTGAGGCAGCACGAATATAATGATTTTGTACGTGGTAGTGCCGCGCCGCAGCTATATTATAGTTGTAGCACGAGTGGGTCGACTCGACCGGGAAAGGACCACGCTCTCACAGAATACCAGCGTAATATAGCAGCTTAATGCTGCTGTGTTTTCTATGGTGAGTGTAGAGAACCGGAGACCCGTTTTATACACATCTGCATTTTTATTCTTAATCGAAGATAGATGTAGATGTCTGTAGGTCACAATATTTACTTATCATCAGGTGGACCTTGAGCCCGTTCTTTCTTTCTTAATTATTTTCTTTTTTTCTTCATTTTTCCTTTTTTCTATCTTTCATAAAATTATGACGAGTAACAAATATTATTTTTCGCAGACAGCATGGGCGTTCACCGATTGCCAGCCGGTGATCGACACTAACGACTCCGAGATCGATCCACCTGAAGGTGTACAGCGAGATGCTGAGCCGAAGCAAGAGGTTAAGTCTGGTGAGATAGAAATTTTAACGTAAACGTATTTCCTTCTTATAGTTGTATTTAATCACTATCATCACAATTATTATTTAATAGACCTCTAAAATGCCCCTATATTTTAAGTTACAGCCTATAGAGTGAGTAAGAAGCTAGCACACAATTCACTTGATGGTATGGATGATGTGGACCATAGACATCTACATCTATATTTGATTAAGAATCAAAATGTAATCGCGTCGTCATCCCTGAGGACTAAGAGGGAATGCCTCTGTTTACGCTCGTTTCGAGCGGGGAACTGGTTTGATAGCGGGTGCGCGGGGAGATATTCTTGTCGCGAACGGCGGACGAGCCGCTCAGTCAGTCTGTTTCAAGCCGAGTCTAGATCGAGTAGTCTTTTCGACCCGTCGCCCGCGCGACAGCTGCCTTGAGGAGTTAAATTGAAACCGTTAAGCGCTTGACGGCCGCTATTGTGTTAGCTTATTTTCGTTAATATAC
>DWHP01002179.1:0-14816 GCA_018247895.1 Parnassius honrathi | reverse complement strand
TAACATCTTACGAAAGTTTTGAGTACATAATCACACCCACGCTTCCCACAGTAGCCATAACGTTCGACTCCAGTAAGAAATGAAAATAATACTTTTGTTTTTGAAAGAGTAAAATTGATAATTTTAAATTTATTCTCAAACAGTTCTCACCATTCATTTTTTTGTATTTTAGCGATGTGTAAATAAATCTGTAATGTTAACTGTATGGAAACGTTTTATGATATGCCGACATCTTCTTTAATATAAAATCTAAGCTTTTTTCGGGGCAATTACTCAGTTCTTGGAATAATTATTTATTTTATTTTATAATATTAGAAGTGATAAATCAACTAATAATTCACCTGGCGGTAAGTGGTCACCGAAACCCATTGATACCTGCAGCCAACTTGCATACGAAGAAGGTTACAGGCTAATTTGCATTGTCACCTCTGATGACTAAAATGGATGGTCTGTGCAACGCACGGCTGAAATACCTACTCATACGTATTACTAGACATAATCGTTGTAGTAGTCCAGCCATCTAGTATGTTGTTACATCTTCATTAGTCAATCTCTCTCTAATATTTAAATTAAAACAACTAAATATTATCAATACACATTAAGTAAAGTGAAGTTGAGTGAATACCACTTATGCTTGTTTGACGCTGTTTGTTGTCGTCGGTCTAGATATTGCATTAAGTCACTTGAGAATGACTGCCTCGTTGGTCTAGTGGTTATAGTAGTGCGACTGCTGATCATGAGGTCCTGGGTTCGAATTCCGGGTCGCGCCAAAAAATCACTTATTGGGTTTTACCGTCAAGAAGTTCTCAGTAGCTACTCGGAGTCAGGAAGTTGCCGGTGTCTCAGCCCCGTGCCTCGGAAAGCACGTAAAGCTGTTGACCTGCGCCTGATCTCTCTCAGGTCGTGTCGATGTACCGTCCCATCGAATTATGAGAGTGAGGGAATAGAGAGTGCACCTACGCTTGCGCATACACTTGGGCACTATAACCCTGTCCTGCGCCGATGGCTAGCCTCCGTTGAAGCTGGCCGCCGTAACCGAACTCCGGTGTAGAGGACATTATTATTATTAGATATTGCATAACTGGTGTAAGCGATATAGTTATACCCTTATTAAGCTATACGTATATGGCTAGCTTTTCTGGTACTTCCCACTGCCTCCAACAACACCCTTTGAAAGAAAAGAGGTAATAGATCTTCTTAGGCCGCTTACTCACGGCGTAGTCAACACGATTAATTGTATATCTAAGTAAAACTATTTTTTAATCTATTTTATACGGACATTCTTACACATTATAACAGTCATATAAAAATCACGCGACAAAACAATTAATAAATTACTATACGCTGAATCTTGATGGTAAAATGTGACCTGCGTGTTGAAGGTGCGGCTTAATTGGCGACCTATATTGAGGACGAAGTTTATATTCCCAAAGTGAATTAGTGTAGAATAAAAACTCTGTGATCACTGTTTGAGCGTGTAACGGGGCGAAATATATAGCGTGTATCACATAATTATATGTCACCTCGTTATGATGGAAATGAGAAATGTCTTGTATTACCGTGACTGTTACAGCAGCCTATTAAAAGTACAATGCTAAACGTAGGCCTTCCCATAGATTGCCTCATACGAGGATATTTGCCATAGAACTGGTTTTTTTATAGAATGAGGGTGACAAACGAGCACACAGTCCACCTGATGGTAAGTGGATGTTATGGCCCATAGACATCTAAATTTATCCTCGATTAAGATAAAATATGCAGGTGCGTTGTTACCCTCCAGTCCTCAGGACTTTGATGGAATGTCTCGTTTACAGTATAATAAGGTCTCTGGATCTCTACACACCATAGGAAAAACAGCAGTATTAAGCTGGTATTTTATGCTGCCCATCTTGTAGTTAGTTTTCCTCTGTCGCCCCTTACAACACCCACGGGACGATATGGGCTAGGGGATATTCTTACATCGCCACTACACGGTCATTGCAACTGTAATTAAATGTCTTGCATTGCAACACCCAAATCCAAACGTATGCCGCACGCTCCCAGCCAACGCTCTCCACTCAAGTCTTGCTCTGAGGTTCTTAATGAACTACGAGAGCGAACTCGTAAGTGGACACGACGCGACGTGAAAATATCAGTGTCCCTATGTAACCCTACAATACTTGTAGAAGATGGCGGCAAAGACAAATGTGATTATTAGCAGCTCGCATTGGGTTAATTTGTCCGATTTGGGCGTGTAAAACCCGAAAGGTAGCGTGACCCCCTGTTCCTTAGTGAATTAACGTTTATCTGCAAACAAAGTTCCTTACTCAAATAATGTTTTGTAAATATTATTTGAAAAATCCTGTGTACTCGACATATCTTCACAAAAGTAAACATGACCGCTGAAAAGCTATCCAAGCAAGTGGCTTGGCTTATGAGCAGGAAATGAGTCCCCACGCTGATGCATCAAATGGAAATGACAGATTTGCTCTCTATTTCCACGTGGTGCATAGAATTAAACAAGTATTGACTGATCTTGCATCAATGACAAAGACTACTTTATATTCCATAATAATTTTTGTAATTACAAATACCTTCTTAGAACTCCATTGACGTACATAGAGAATGAAAAATTTCTTCTAAAGATTCTAAACATTAACAAACGATGTAATATCCTCAGAATTCAGAACTACGAGAAGATCTACCAGAAATTAAAACCGTAAAAACTGGTTGGGAATTAAAATAAATAATAAAATAAGAAATTATTAAAATTGAGACCGAAATTGCTTTCTTGTTGAGTTATCATTTAATAATATTTTTAAATTATATGTTATAAATTAATGTGTTTAGATTTTTATATTTACAATTTAAGTAGGGACTAAAAATCTCTATTGCTTCTGGAAATTAAATTTTTAACCAGCGACCAGCCTTGGTTTCGCCTGAGATAAGATTAATTTTTTTTTTATAGAATAAGGTGACAAACAAGAACACAGTCCACCTGATGGTTAGTGGATGCTGTGGCGCATAGACATCTATCTACATTTATCATCGATTAAGAATCAAAACGCAGATGTATTGTTACCCTTGAGGACTAAGATGGAATGCCTCGTTTCCAGTAAAAAAGAGTCTCCGGATCTCGATCTCTTCACGCATCATACGAAACACAGCAGTATTAAGCTGCTATTTTATGATGGTATTCTGTGAGAGTGTGGTCCTTCCCCGTTCGAGCCAACCCATTCGTGCTACAATAATTATATAGCCTCAGCGTGGCTCTACCACGTATAAAAAGCTTTGTAAAGGTGATATATTAAGATGGCATTATTAAGATATAAGATAATTAAAGCCTATTTGTTTTAGCAATTTCTCGTATTTATAAAAAAGCTCAAGTTTTTGGGATGAAATATAGCCTAGGTCGTTGTTGTCATTGCTCTCTATCAGTTCTTTAAGTTTCATGTCATTCGGTGCCGCCATTTCGAAGATTAGCCCGGGCACACGGACAGAAATAATTTAATTTTTTTATATATGTCTTGAACCGTGACGGCACCGATGAAATTGTTAATTGCAATTTTAAGTGCTGATTTACGACGTGCTCGGCGGTGAAGGAAATCATCTTGAGGAAACCTGCATGTCTGAGGAATAAGAAAAAAATATATTTCGAAGACATGTGAAGTTCGCCAACACGCATTGGGCCAGCGTGGCGGACAGTTCCTTGCCCTAAAACCCTCTCAGAAATGGGGGGGAGGCCTGTGCCCAGCAGTGGGACGTTTAAAAGCTGTAACTTTACTTTTATATATGTCTTAATTCTTAATAGCGTGCAAACAACATCCTGAGCTTAATAGGAAGTCAGTTGTTACAATTTTACACACAGACAATTCTATTTTATTCATATGTATAGATTTTGTTGTGCCATTAGTCTGCCGGCCAGCTGTTTAACCTGGTGAATAGTCATATGTAATAAGATGTTTAAACAATACTATTACTTTTTACGGATTTTATCGCGTATGTCAATTTGTGTTCCGATCTAAACAGATCGAAAAAAAAATAATTTTAATGTGTGGTAACCGTTGTTAATGACATCTAGTCTCGACGTTAAACATCTCACAGACCTCCCGTGACCATGGGTGCCGTAAAGTGCTCGAAGCGTCGGATAAAATGTTTATATCCGCGATAAAATCCGTAAAAACTAGTATTATTTAAATGTATAGTGTTCGCGTAAATATAAGAAATCATAATAAGGTGTTGTTTAATGATCTTTTAAAAAATTATTCGTAGTTGACAAGTGGTAAAATTAAAAGTTTTGTACAACCGACTTCAATGTAAATAAAATTTTATTGTTGATTTTTTTAAAACTGCTCGATACCCTTTGAAACAAAAAAGAATTTTCGAAACGGGTTCAGGCGTCTTCGAGTAATCGGCTAACATACACTTAAAAAAAAGATTCCGAAGAATTGAGAACCTCCTCCTTTTTTGAAGTCGGTTGAAGAAGCCTGAAGCCAGTCCGATAAATCAAACAAAATTGCTGGCAGCTATCCGTTCGGCCTTTCTTCCCAATCTTTCGTGTTAATCGCGGAATAGGATTATTCCCAGTCAGACATAAAATGATTGGATAACCGTAACGCGATACAGTAAAGAATAGAATTACGGCAGTGTGTCAAGTCTGGTTGAATGTGTAACTGAATTACGAGCTCTGGTAGGACTTCACCTAAATATCTTTTTATCCTACTTCTTCATCTGTACAAATAAATAAAATTGAAGTGTCTGTTTGTAGTGTTAAAATGACATCTCTTTACTATCATCATACATTACAGCGCTTCACAAGTCCACTCCTGAACATAAGCCTCCCCCTAGGAATGCAACAAAGCACGGTCCTAAGCCACCTGCATTCATCGACTTCCTGCATGTCTTACCAGGTAGTCACTCCATCTAGTGTGGCACCGCACTACACTTAACATACGAGTCTGCTATTCGAGAACCTTTTTTCCCCATCGGTAATCGGTTCTTCGAGCTATATGGCCGGCTCATTGCTACTTCAGCTTACTAATCCGCTGGACTATGTCGGTCACTCTGGTTCTACTGCGGATATTCTCATTCCTAAGTTTATCAAATAGAGAAACTCCGAACATAGCCCTCCCCATAGCTCGCTGAGTGACCTTGAGGTTCCTCATACGGCCAGCAGTGAAGGACCACGTCTCAAATCTATAGGTTATCACTGGCAACACGCATTGGTTGTACAATCTGGTTTTGAGGTTTTGAACTATGCCTGACGAGAAGATATCGTAATCTCCCGAACGCTGCCCAGCCGCGTTGAATCCTTCGAATGACCTCTCGGTCAAAGTTGGACTTACCTAATCGGACTACTTGTCCCAGGTAATCAACAACTTCGAGCTTAGTGCTCCCAACAACCACCGGCATAGGTATGATATGGAAATGTCCATGTGTAATGACACATGACTTTTGTTTTGTCTATATTCATCTGAAGGCCTATCCGTTGGGGGCACTATTGAGGTCATTGAGCATAGTGCGTAGGTCCTATAGCGATTCTGCCATAAGGACTATATCGTCGACAAATCGAAGGTGAGTGATGTATTCGCCATTGACGTTATTAATACCGTATCATTTCCAGTCCAGTAGCTTGAAAACGTCGTCCAATTCAGCGGTGAAGAGTTTCGGGGATATGTCGTCAACCTGTCTTTCACCTCCCTGCAGTTAGATAGGTTTCGTTCTCTGCTTCTGTTCTCGGATAGCCATCGTGGCCCACTTCGATATACCGGCAGTCATCTCTATCGGTCACAGTCACATTATAATACCATCGTCTACCATACTCTTCTATAAGAGTCAACTCTTATAGGATACGTTGTGTTGTGCTACAGGTCTCGTAGCATCTTAATTATCTATTCCAAGAGGTAATCTGTGAACGGCACTGTGGGCTGCATTATTGCGTATATTAAGTTACCCTTTTTTTTGTAATACATGTAGTAATATAGCTGCTAGCTGTTCCAATTTGAATAAAATAAAAAATAAAAATCTGTTTGCCAGTCTGTTTTCTCTAGCTAATCTCCGAAGCGGCTGGAGCGATTTTGAAGGGGCTTTCACTGGCTGATAGCTGATGTTATAAGGAGTAACTAAGGCCCGGTTTACATTTTGAGAAGTGACAAGTGCGAGTGGCAAGTGCAACTGACAAATGACAAGTGCTTAGTACGCGTGAAGAGGCAGTGACAAGTTATAAGTGGGAATAAGATACGCATTTGTCACTTCTCACTTGCAACTCGCACTTGTCGCTTCTCAAAATGTAAACCGGGCCTTAGGCTACGTTTATTTTAAAAAAATAATCAGGGTTCCATGGAAACAGTTTTTAATTCCTGACGTTTTGCCGGAAATTAAAAATAAGTTAATTAAACGGGATCCGTATAAAAAGTTTTATTCAGTGTGTAGTGTTCGCGTAAATATAAGACATAATAACCTACTTCATCATTCATCACAGCCTATGAAAGTCCACTGTTGAATATAGGCCTCCACCATACATTGCCTCATAGGGTGGATTTTGCCATAGCTGCCACTCTTGGCAGGCGGTTTGGCAACCGCAGTTTTTAGTTATGTATATTACGAGTATAATTATTTTGGTTGTTTTTATATAAACAAGCACACAGTCAGTCTGATCGTAAGTGGATTTCGTGTCTGACGACTTTGTGCTGCAGTGGTATAGCAATTAGTTGCAGCGCTGGGGGCCGCGGGTTCGAATCCCACATGGAACAAGTATTTGTATGGCCTACAAAAAATTATTTTGGGTCTGTATGTTTATGCTTGTGATAATTTTGTATGTAAACTGCAGATACAGGAAAAAAATTCTAATGTGGAGATAAAAATTAAAAAAAAGGGGGAAACGAAAAGAAAGAATAGAAGGTTATTCACCTAAAATTTTATAACTAGCTTGATATAATAGGGTTTTGGTATTTCAACCGCTATGCCTCTGACACAAATACTTAAATACGAATGTTTAATGGACGTTGGTAGAAAAGAGGTAGACTGCTAATTCTCATGTGACACCTGCTACATTCAATAATCTTTACTATAAGACAGGCCATTTTACAACTGTGTGAAATTAATGGCTTTGGCAGCAAAACATTAATTCTATGAGCGATATTATTTTAAAATGGATATCGTATCTAACCAGGCAACATACTGGGCTTAAAATTCAGTCTTTTATGTTTTTGCATGTGCAAACACAAAAAGCTTTGATAATGGTCGTGAACGAATTGTGTAATTAGTAGAAATATTTCTATATTTCCTACTACTTTGTTACTATTAATAGTAAATTCATTACAAATATTAATAATAATATTTGTTAGATAAAATCCGCATGAAAAATAGCAATATGTATATCATAGAAGGCAGTGTTTGTTTTTGTTAATTAAGTTGCGTTTGGTATATAACAGATCGTATTCCTCTAATTAATTGATAAGGTAATAAACTAATAAAATTCCGGCTCTGGAATACACGCAATTAATTATGGATAGATTTATTGACCATAAAACTAAATTAGGTTACAATATCAGACCAACAAAATAAGATAAATCGATCGAAGAAGTCGGCCAACACATGTATTTCAAGCTATTCTTGCAAGCTTTGACACTCCGCGTGTACCTCTTTTTTCTTTAATAACAACCTGTGAAAATCTGCTAGACCCGCGCACACATATTTATGCACTTTATATGTTGCTTAGTTATTGTTACTTAGGGCGGCTACATACATATACACACGAAATTCCGAACGCAGCAAGTCCATATAAAATCAATGACCCGTTACACACCTACGGTAGTTCTCCGTACGGAATTTTGCGGGCAAAACCGGATTCCGTATGTGTGTGACCGATCCGTTTGATCCGTTTCGGAATTCTGTATGTAGTATGTGGCGGGCTTTAGGCCGGGCATATACATATGGATTTCCGAACGGATCAGCCACACACGTACGGAATCCAGTTTTGGTCGCAAAATTTCGAACGGATAACTACCGTAAGTGTGTGACGCGTCTTTGATTTTATATGTAGGTACTTGTTGCGATCGGAATTCCGTATATTTATGGTGAACCTTAGTTGCCAATGATTTTAGATGCATATGATGCGTGCGAGATAAGTTGTCATGGCTTGGTTTTAACTTCACCTAAAAAGTGCGCCAGCGCCTCTCTGTGTTTGTTGATCTGACAAAGTATTTATCATTGTAGATCTCACCTAAAGAAATATCGTTTACCGTATATAACATATCACATTACATATCGGTTGCCATACTATAACAAAATGCTGAGAGTTAAACCAGATTTATTACGTGGTAGAGCTACGCTGCGACTATATTATAGTTATAGCACGAATGGGTCGGAACAACCGGGGCAGGACCGCGCTCTCACAGAATGCCAGCGTAAAATAGCAGCGTGATGCTACTGTGTTTCTTATGGTAAGAGAGTCAAGAGACCCTTTTTACTGGAGTCGAGGTATTCCATCTTAGTCTTTAGGGGTGACGACGCATTTGCATTTTGATTCTCAATTGAGGATTCTATAGGCCACAGCATCCACTTACCATCAGGTGGACTGTGTGCTCGTTTGTCACACAATGCTATGAAATAAATTTCATTCATTCATTCATAACAGCCTTTTATATGCCACTGCTGAACATAGGCCTCTCAAAAAGATTACCGCAGAGCGAGGGATATTTGCTATAGTTGCCACGTTATTAGGAAGACGCCGCTACCAATCACTTGATTTGTTTTCCTCTGTCACCTCTTATGACACCCACGGTATATGGGGTAGTGGATATTCTTACACTGCCACTACACGTTAAAAAGAACAACGTCTATCAGATAAAATATTTTTAATGATAATTGTTGCTGGCTTTACAAAAATCTATCACCTACCAAGACTTAGGTTTAGGTTTAAAGACATTTGTTCTCATAAAGACATTATATACGCCTCTTTATGAGTACATAAATAAAAATAAATCTAAGTATTTAAAAAAAATTGTTGACGTAACCTAAGTTGTTGAAAAATAAACAATATCAAAAACTGCGGGAAAAATCTATACAAATAAAAGAACGCAGATAAAATGACAACTCACTCACTCACAACTTCTGGGATTCACTGTCACCGTAACACCACAACACAAACCAAGACCGCGAACCAACTCTTCCAACGCACTCAGATAGATGTTTGTGATTATATGATTTGCTGGTTGCTTTTTGAACATATTGAACGAGTTTACATTTTAAGAGTTACGTAGGTAAATACATCATAAACACTTACGCCTGTCACCCAGGGGGGTAGGCATAGACTACATACTTCCATTTAGCGCCTCACGCCTCCTCCACATCCATATACCTACGCATACATGCTCGTCGGTTAAGGGTACTCTTAATTTGGTCCATTTTCACCTCCTAAAAATTAAGAGGTAGATATAATCCGCAATAATTCTGTTATGCCATAGGACATATCTGGACGGTCATAATTTAATTATGATATTTATGGCTTGCTAGCCAGTTTTAAACAAGAATAAAGATCCTTATTTTTAACACCAGTTGCTGGCTTCATAACATTTGTGGTCACCTTCCAGAGTAGGTATCTAACCCGTAAGTATTCTGTAGCGGCGTAGACATAATCTGGATCGTCATAATTTAATTATGGTATTTATGTTTCTCTAGCTTGTTATAAATTAGAATGCGTGTGCAGTGAAGTCGTGGCGTGCATTCCTTGACATTATGCGCAAGTCGTGACGAAGGCATATAACACTAAAAATATTATCACAATTTTTACACTGCCAGGAGTCATTTATGCCCAAATAATAATAATGTTATTAACGGCGTATTATTACAATGCATCATTAAAAAGAAAAACCTATTCGACGTAGAAAAAGCCTCGATACCGAAGCGTCGTGAATATGAATATTTTATTGCGCATCCGTACATAAAATTGCATTTATTTAAAAGATACTTAGTGTATGTTATGCTTAACAAATAATTTTCTGAAAACCATTAAAGCCACATTATACTAAAGGCAATTGATAGCGACTCTAAAAAGTTGTGTTTTTTAAGACTATCCGACTGCGGTTGTAAATCGTTTCTAGCTCAAACATTTCCAGAGAATAGTGGGCGTGCATTTAAAGGTTAACGTGATTGGTAATAATATAATCTTACGAGTATTTTTAAAGTAACTATTAATAATTTAGGATTAATTTTACGCCTATGTTTAAAATGCGTAAGTATTTGAATCGTTTTCTTTAGCCATTGCAGAATGAGATCAATTCACTTCACATCGTGCAAAACTAACGATGCGTAAAATTTCATATCAACGCATTATGCGCTTAATTAATTAAAGCCATATTGTGAAATTAAATGTCATTGAAAACTTAGCCATCGATGACAATAATGTATTAACGTTTATGTAATGAAAATATCCGTCAGTCAGTATTACGAAATTATCCTCGTTACAACACAAAGGTTGATTATGAAAAGGGAGCGCGTCGTAGAACGGAGATGCGTCATTTGCGCAGGCTGCGCGCGTCGGCGTGTTTCCTGTTATTCCACCGCCCTCAGTAGCGCCGCCGGCCCGTCGCCGGCCGCCCCGAAATGTAGCTGTACGCCTAGCCCTCTTATAACACAGTCTTCCAGAACCGCCTTAGTTTTATTAGCCTTAAGAAACCAAGTCTTCCATTAGATTTAAGTAGTTTAAGATGCAGAGGGGCAGGGCGACGCGTCGCGAACAAAACAACAGAATCGTCTTTGAACGATTGTGGCGGGGCACGTTTCAAGCCGTGCTGGCGGGCCCGCAAAGGAGACCACGCGCATCCTCTCACGATCCTAACCCGGAGGCCGCTATTATGCCCTCGGACGTGTCACAACAAGGCCCGTCTCATGTGACGGATTCCTTAGAGCCGGCACTAAGAACCCTCCTCGCTGGACTAAGGCACTCATGTTGTTGCCGATGCAATTGCGCTACAGAACGCAACAATGTTAACAACAATTTGCAGGTCTGTCTCTCCAACGAGGAGGAGAGGAAATCCATGCGCTCTGTCATAAGGTGGGCAAAGGTTTTATCAAACGTCAAAGCACTTAATATAGGTCGCTTGCTGTTGTTACAGGAAATTTGCTAATTTGTAATAATATCCAACACGTACGGCTAATCTGCAAAATGTAAACGATTTAACGCTTAATTTCAGCTAACAGTCATTGTTAACGGTATAAATTGTAACGATGTTTAATGCACCTCGATTCTGTCTTCGAGTTTATTAGTAATTGAATTTTTTTCTAAACTAATGTTTCGTATTTTTAGCGCACTTAGGTGCTAACCAGGTAAATATGCGTTCTAGAACGTTAATTAAATAAAATGAATGCTTCACTAATTTTATCAATCCACGACGAATTAATAATGCTAGATGAGATATTTACATTATAGGATGAAAGAATTATGTCCAATTAAAATTATTGACAACGAATAAAAAGTTTTAATAGTCTTTTTAAAATTTAGAAGATATCTTCACCAGAATCAACAAAGTCAATTTGTCAGCCATCTTAAATTTAACGTTTGCATCGGCAGCGTTCGCGAAACGCACGCAGTCGCTGAAGCGCAACAAGAGAAGAACGCAAGACTCCGAGATGCGTTTGGTATATCGCCGAGGTTCGTGGAGGGGACCAGCTTGGACCCGGAACGTCGTGCAAGGGAGGAGGCGAAGCGATATCCACTTGTGAGAACACCTAGTCACGAAAAAGAAGAACGGGATACGCATGTGCCAAAAAAGAAAAAGAAACGAAGGTACATACCCCTTACATAATTTCTATTTTAATTACAATAATGAACAAACATTAATATTTACAAACATTCGTTAATAGCTTTTAACACTATCAACTTCAAATTATCTAATTTTGTGTTGTAATATTAATAAATATTAAAAAAAATAAGTATGGTTATTTACTTTATATCAACAATTGTATTTATTATGTGTAAGGCTTCATTCGAAGTGTAGTTGTTTTGTGATGATATACGAACAATAATGATTCTAAAAACAATCGTAAACTATAAGAAATGGGTCCTAAATTACTACCAACGAAATATACAACAGTCAATAAAATAAACGGCATTACCCTATAACATTGTCAGTATACTATTGAGACTTGGAACCTCATGTCTACTGCTGGTATTTGACGTGCTCCTTCCTTCAGACTGCCAGAGTCATTACGCTATATTTATTGTTTATTTTTTTAATTTTATATTAAGATATACCTTTCGGTTACTGATATTATTGTGTTAATGTGCTCAATATTTCTAAACGTGTTTCCAGTGCATCGCCAGAATCAAAGAAATCTAAGAAGAAAAAGTCCAAGAAGAATAAGAAAGAGAAGTGGGTATTATTTTTATTTATTATTTATATTTGTCCCGTTATTAACTTTACAATATTTCTAAGCATTGATTATTACTCCTCCAATATCTCAAATAAAATTTAACACCCAGGCAGGTGACACTTCAATTGACAAAAAGGCAAGTATATAATGATAACTTATTATCTTGTGTAAAGTTACAATATGAAAGTATCTCAGAATGTTTTTATTATAAATTTCAGTCAAAGAAAAATGTTGTGGAAATACATGTGTAGGTATGACTCTTGCTAATTTTGTTTGCTTTCACTTTTACACTTTCATTTATGGTTTTAATTAATATAACAAACTCATTTACAAATTATAACAGTCCACGTGGTAGACCAACTCTGCAGCTATATTTTGGTTGTAGCACAATAGGTTGGCTCGATCGGTCGGTCGGTCGGTCTATCGGCTCTCGCTGAAATACGGCGTTAAATATCGGTTTAATGTTACTGTGTTTCTTATGGGAGACCGTTTCTACTGGAATCAAGGCATTTCATTTTAGTCCTCAGGGGTGACAACGCATTTGCATTTTGATTCTTAATGTGGGATAGATGCAGATTTTTATGGGTCACAGCATTACTTACCATTGGGTAGACTGTGTGCTCATTTTGTTCCCTTATTCTTTATAAAAATAAAGCGGTATGCGATACACATTAGTTTTTTTGTGAATCTATTTATATTATTAATTTCTATTGCGAGTCTGTTTCACGGAATTCAACATGGGTTGCACGTTGATTATTCCTTTTTGATAGAAGTTAAAAACCTTTACTTCTAATTATTTACTTAGTGCATTTAACTGTTACATACGTATTCTGCATGTCATTTTAATAATGACATGCGTTTAATTTCATTAAATGTTATACAATACTGAGAATAAACTTTGAAACAGTTATTTTTTATTTTAGTCAATCGAGGACAGATGCCTTTAGTCTACAACTATACAATTTGGCTGCGTGCAAATTATTAATTTAATAATTGTAGTTAATCTTACGTGATAGAGCCACACTGCAGCTATATTATGGTTGTAGCACGAATGAGTCGGCTCAACCGAGGTAGGACCACGCTCTCACGGAATACCAACGTAAAATAGCAGCTTAGTACTGCTGTGTTTCGTATGGTGAGTGTATAGATCCCTCCGGATCTATACACACGACTGTGAAAAAAGGGTCCACACTTTTTTACTGAAAACGGGGCATTCCATCTTAGTCCTCAAGGGTGACAACGCATCTGCGTTTTGATTCTTAATTTAGGATAATTGTGGATGTTTATGGGCCACAGCATCCACTTACCATCAGGTGGACTGTGTGCTCGTTTGTCACTCTTATTCTATATAAAAAAATGAATTATTACTTTATTTGTTAAGTGATCAGTAGCTATCACTCGTCTCTTACAATGTTATTGTATACAATTAAATTTACCTGTTTTATACAACTGTTCAAGTAAGAATAGTAATTAGGTACATATGCATGCAACACTCTTGTTTCTATGACGCATTGCGCGTTGTACTTTAACATATGGGTAGCAAACATATGTGTAAACAGTATGAGCGATATTTTATTTAAATTTATCATTATCTTAACATATTCTGTACTGGCGGCATAAGGGAACCCAGTAACCGTATCAGCCCATGGGGTTAAACGTCGACAGCAATACAGGAGATTGGCAACATAATCTTCCTGATAACTAAAAACAATGAAATTGTGTGAGCTATGGCGGGATATATGGGCTATGCTCGAAGTTTCTTTACGTCCATGGACTTCGAAATGAGAATATCCGCAATAGAACCAAAGTAATCGACATAGTCCAACAGATCTGTAAGCTGAAGTGACAATGGGTTGACCGAATAATTCGAAGAACCGACAACCGACGGGGAAGAAAAAAGTGAAGTGTGGACCCCCCACTATAAGCGACGCCATTTTCAATCCCATTCTTTAACCGCACGCTCAGCATAATATATGTGATGATAAAAGTAAGAAAATTAGGGTTAGAAATATGGAGCTAAAGAACTAAGTTTTTTGTCTATACTACATATATTAGTAGATTTAGCAGCTACAAATATCCTTTCCATTTTAGGTTGCCTTTTTTTAGTTTATGTTACAAGTATAAATACCTACCTATCTCACCTCATTCAACGATGCTTGAGACAAAAATGAAAAAGAAAATATGCTCATATCAGAAAGTCGAATGTACATAATACAATAGAAACAATTTAAGTGCGAGCATAAGATGTTTACATATCATAAACCACATGCTAAAATACACAAAGTATAGACAAACTTATCCTCTCACCGTCATCATCATCATTACAGCACTTCACAAGTCATAGTCCTCCCTTAAGGAATGCCACAAAACACGGTTCTGAGCCAACTGCATCCATCGACTTCCTGCATGTCTTACCAGGTCGTCACTCCATCTAGTGGGGGGTCGTCCTACACTTCGCCTAC